>JANHGB010053153.1:16920-41375 GCA_026283785.1 Coracopsis vasa
AGAAGCTGTGGCTGCCCCATCCCTGGCAGTGTTCAAGGCCAGGTTGGACACAGGGGCTTGGAGCACCCTGCTCTAGTAGAAGGTGTCCCTGCCCGTGGGAGGGAGTTGGAACTGGATGAGCTTTAAGGTCCCTTCCAACCCAAACCATTCCTTGGTTCTGTGATTCTATGATTTTTAACTCTGTTAAGATTTGATTTTTCACTGTGGATTTGTGAATATCTGGTGTTTTGTTTTAACAAGTCTCCTGTCTTGCAGTTTGTAAGTATGTAACAGTTGCAGCTCTTGTTTTTCTTTCTTTTAGCTCTTTTTGTCACAGGGGAGAGCTTGTGAGATTAACCCAAGTTTAACCTGCAGGGCCAGTACATCCAGCTGGCTGGATAAGGCAGCACTTATTGTTTCCCTTGATCTAATGACTTTTACAGCTGATCTGGTGATGGTCTGGCACTGAACAAACAGTATCAAAATTATTGAATTTCCTCTCACCATAATTATTTCTTCCAGAGCTCTATGGAACTTCAGTGTTCCTGATATTGGTCCAATAGTGCATGCACATATGCTGAAAGCTGTTGTTAATACAGTATTATTCACTGGGTAGCTGCTGGCTGCCATTCACACGTACTTTACCTGTTGCTTTTGAAAACCAATGTGGATTTTAGCCCTTTTCTGAGGGGTAAATCTGAGAGAAAGCCAAGCCAATTCTGAAGATGACAGTGCTTTAGGCTTCTTTATGTTGAGAGTCTGATGTCTTTTGAAAAGTGAATTATTTTATTGTTATTACTTCATTAGCACCAGTGAATTGACTTTACCCTTAAGCAAGCAAAAGCCTCCTCATGGGACCTATCTCTGGCTGCAGGAGATGGAGCAGAATGATGTGAAACCACTGTGTTTTATGTGGCCATCTGCTGCTGCACTGCCAGACATGCTGCATCAGGGCTGTGGAAGTGGTGGCAATAAGGTCTTTGAGTTTTTAAAGTCAAGTCCTGTCTCAGAGTGCTTCTTTTATCCTCTCTTTGATGACTTTCTGATGGCTGTGCCTTGTGATGGCTGAAGAATGAGAACCGCAGTTAACCATAGCTCTGAGGCTTGTTCTCTCAGAGGTACCTGGAGAAAATGTGCTTATTTATTTTTCCCACAATTTTTCTTTCCATTTAGGTCTTCAGGACAGAGTTTACAGCCTGCCAGACATTAACAGTAAGTACAAAAGAGAATCACAGCATGTAACTTGCAGTTCAAGAGAGGTTCCAATGTCTTTTCCTCTTCACACCCTCTGGCTATGGGCTCTCTGGTGCGGTTTGGTGTGGCTGGACCAGAGAAGACATCTCTGTCCACTGCAGTGGAGGTGGATTATAATACCTGTCTCTTGTACTGCTGTACACCTGGGGTGTCCAAAGATAGGCTTGGATACAACAGGGCTTTTAGCTATGTGCCAGACTTGAAGCTTGCAAGTACTCACCATCTCAATGCACCTGTGTCATACGTTTAAAGCTGGCCATATTCTTAAGGGACCCACTGAATTCAAGACCTCAGGTTGCATTCCTTAGGAGCCCTTGCAGGAGAAATCCACTGCACCTTGCCAATTGGTAAAAGAAAAAACATTTTGCCTGCCTAGACTTTGGACTTGCTCTGCCATTTGTGTTGTTCCCCATGCATTGCTGGGCTTGGCAGTGATCTGGGTACAGAGATGGGGACCAGAAAGGAATGAGTCAGAGCAGAGCTGGCTGATAGGAACCCGGACTAGCAGCAAAGCTGTGTTTGGCTGAGCTGTGCTTCCTTCAAGCACCAGAGTCACTCAGGTGGACCTCGGGGTGCTCTCTGTGGTGCGGGTGCCCTTATTCTTCCTGCAGTGGTCACTTCCACACCTTTGAGAGTGCACATCTGGAAGGGGAAGCAATGAATGCCCAGAGAAGCTGTGGCTGCCCCATTTCTGGCAGTGTTCAAGGCCAGGTTGGACACAGGGGCTTGGAGCAACTTGCTCTAGTGGAAGGTGTCCCTGCCTGTGGCAGGGGTTGGAACTGGGTGAGCTTTAAGGTCCCTTCAACCCAAACCAGGCTGGGATTCTAATCTGGCCTTTTTCGTTCCATATAAGCAGCATGGTGTGACCACCACAGAAGGCAGTTGCCTCCCCAAGAATGGGTTGCAGGAGATGCCCATACACAGTGTGCCATTGTCTCGCTTTCAGGTGAGTGCCAGCTCCTTACCAGTGGTGACGTTGGGGATGACAGTAATGATGAAGACAAGGTCCTTCGCGGAGCTGAAGCAGAGTGCTACAGCAGAGTACGTGTTTCATTCTGTGGCCTCTTCCTCCTTGCCCTGCGCCCTCAGCTGCTGCTAGCCTGCCTTGAGTCGTGGTGGTGATGGTGGGTTTCTATGTCACATTCAAATCTGGGCCTTTTCTCTGTTTTCCTTCTCTGAGATAAGCCCCACTCCCAGTTTGTGTAGAAACACCCAAGTCAGTAAAACCACAAACACTTGTGCTCTGCAACGAAGATCCACTCCTGGCATGAAGAATGTCCCTAATGAACATCACAATCCCAGGCCCTACTGATAATGAGAACCCACCCAGGGTGTTTTTTACTAGAAGAAGAGGTATGTGGTAGAGTAGCAAAACACAGCTGGGTCCATGAGTCTATCTCCTGGGTTTTTCTGGGACTATGTGCACAGATTAAGGAGCCTGATGGGAAAAGCATGTGTCCCTGTAGCAGGTGTGAAACCTGTTGGTGTGTTTGAATTGCTGGTACAGCTACAAACATGCTGTTACATACGTGTCATCTAAGTCTATGGCTACAGGTATGTGCTGCATTTCACGTACTAGTGTTCAAGGTCAGGTTGGATGGGGCTTGGAGCAACCTGCTCTCGTGGAAGATGTCATTGCCCGAAGCAGGAGGTTGGAACTGGATGAGCTTTAGGGTCCTTTCAAACCCAAACCATTCTGTGATTCTATGATGCTTCATTTTGATCTGCTTCTGAAGGCTTAGAAGCTTGTCCAAGCTGTTCCTGCCTTGAGGCAGCTGATGACTTCCCAGATATGTGGGAAGATCTACCAGCAACATCCTTTCTCTGAAGATGGGGAGATGCTTCAGGTATCAAAAGCATCTCCCAGATGTCTCCCTGAGCTGTAACCTCTGTCAGCTTTCCCTCAGTGCCTTTATAAACCAGGAGAGAGCTTCTTACTCTCTGCTCATGGCAGCAGTCCTGAGCCAGAGATGGGAAGTCAGGAACCCACTTTTCCTTGACTCCAGCACAAGCACAGGCTGCCCCATAAACCTGCCTCCCTGCAAGCAGGACAGTGGCAGACCCAAAGTTCCTCTGCAGAAAGCAAGAGGCTTGCTCTGAGCTCTGCAGACTGGGGCACACTCAGGGGACAAGGGCCTTCCCTCCCACTTCATTCGAGCTCACCTGTGGTTTATGCTGAATTCTTCTTTCTTGCACTTCCCACACTAAGATGTGCAAGACAAAGCGCCTGCTGTCTGTGCATCCCTTTGATTTTGAACTGGACTCGGAGTACTCTGCTCAGTCTCGTCGCCAGTCTGCACAGCTCTCCCCAGCAGCCAGCAGCCCGGATGCTTTCCAGGTACTGGGAGAGTGCTGGGGGTTTCCTTTCATCTCTTCTTTCTTCTCCTTGCTACCTCTGCTACTCCCTCTTTCAGCTGCTGTTGGGAGGCAGTGGTGCCAGTCCTTGCTCTCCATAGCTCTCTCTTTGTCCATTTGAAGTGCTTTGCCTCAGGCTGAGTCAGGAGTAGATCATCTGACGGAGGCAAGGATGAGGATAAGATGAGATAGAAGAGGTTCTCTGGCCTTTCCCTGCAGATTTCTTTGCTCTCTGCAAACAATGCTTTTCCTTGTATTATCCCAAGGCTCTGTGACACCCTGGTTTCCAGCCAGCTTTCAGTACTCTGGGTTGTAGAGATGTTGGGGAGTTTGCTTCATGCTTGCATTAAAGGTGAGGAAGTTTGGCCAGGTTGGATGGGGCTTGGAGCAACCTGGTCTACTAAACAGTCTCCCTGCCCATGGCAGGGGGTTTGGAACTGGATGATCTTTAAGATCCATTCCAACTCAAACCATTCTATGATTTTACTTAAGGGATAAAATGAAACCAGGCTCTTCTCCCATCATCCTATCCCGTTCGGGGCTGGTTTTGCCATACAGTGGCACTGGGGATGTATTTGGCCAGCAGTTTCCTAGGGCACACAACCTTTGTGAGACTGAGGAGGTAAATCGCACAGAGCCAGCGTGACTGCAGTGATGGCACCTGCAGGGTGGGGGACTCAGTCAGAGGGAGAACAAAAACTCTGTGAATACTGATTATTTCTCTATAGGAGACTTCATGTGTCTGTCAGGAGCTCCTGATCAGGAGCAGGATACACAGACAGCTCCAGCATGAGCAACAGCAGTGAGCTGCACCCCAGGATCCCAGCAAGGGCTGGGGGTCAGCATCCCCACCTTCCAGCTCTGGGAGGAACACAGACTGGGCTGCCCTTCATGTGGCAAAAGGTTTTCCAGCCTGAGGTGCTTCAGAACAAGCTGTTTGGGCTACTTCTGTTTGCTTTTCCTGTTGCAATTTCACTTTTAAAACATTATAGAGCTCCTTCCTCCCTCTGATGATGCTGTAATGCTTTACACTCTACTGGGATGTGCTGAGATGCATAACACGGGCTTAAAAAAGAAAACCAATCCACACAGTTCCACACAAATGGATAAGAATTTGGGGCAGGCAATCAGATTCACTCTTTCTTTTCTGTAATCCTGTCTTTATGTAGCAAAATTCAGTGTGAGTCTAAGGAGGGCTGGGGTCTTCCAAGATCATCTGGATCACATTTATCACTTGCAGGGTATTTGAGGGGCAGGGGGTGATTGAATATGGACACGGAGTTTTAAAAGACAAGAGTCTTTTGCAGCCCAGGTGTGTCTGGTGCTTGTAAAACTTCACAGTGCCCCCTGGCAGTGATGAGGAGCATTGCTCAGGGCTCATCAGCAAAGGGAAGCAGTCTTTAAACTGGATTATTAGGAAAGGCCATTATAAAAGCTCAATCCATGCAGGTGTTGGAGGACCAAGGGAGGAGCCGGTACCGAAGGTCAGGAGAGGGAAGCAGTCCTCCCAGGCTCATCAGCAATCCTCATCTCAGTCTTTCCCAGATTTCCCCAACTCTGCTGAAGATGCCTCCCAGGAGTCCAGGATCACAGATGCGGATCTGGTCTTCCATCACATCTTGCAGGAGCAGGGTCCAGGCAGGATCCCTCCAGAGCAGCACTTCAGCACAGAGGTTCGGCTCACCGTCAACTCCCGGAGAAGAAGCTTGGAAAGAAATGCTAGACCTGGTAGGTGTCCCTGGACAGGCTTCTTCTGGGTCCTTTGAGGACAAGTGGCTGCAAGAGGTGGAACAAAATGAAAATGTCCTTGATGTTGTTAAAAAACCCCAAAACCTCCAAGCCACTAAAAACCTTGCGACCAAATATGTTGTGGCTGAAGCAATTCGGTTGTAATGGGAACAAATGTCTTGTTCCCAACAAACTCATTTCACCAAGTCAGAGGGGCCTTGCTTAAGGTGTCTATCGTTCTCACAGCCACTGCTCTTGTCCGGGGTAGAAACTGGATATAATCAAATGGACACTACTAGAAACAATGGGATATGTTTCCTCCTGCAGGCAGCAGTTTATGAGTTCAGCTTCTTGCCAAAGGATGGTATAGGAGCAGAAAATGTAGAGTCTTAAGGGGACTTGAGCTGTAGTGAAACTGGAGAGCGACTGGTGGCAAGCACTGGGAACTACTAAGTAGCATCCATGTAGCTGGGCAGGGTGCACTGTCAGGCTACAGGACCCATGGGTTCATGAAGTATGAAATACCTTAGCAAATAACAAGGCAGAATTTGCATTTCCTTGCTGTGACAGCAGATCCAGGAAGGCTGGATACTGGCTTGTGCACATGCAGCTATAGGATATATTCTTCTGGGTCTCCAGTGCCTCTGTTGTATTTTCAAGGGAGTAGGAAATGCTGGGTAAACATTACTGTGCGCTTTGTAAATGTCCATTCGAAGCCCCACTGGAGCAACACAGCAGCAGCAGGGCCCATTGGCTTGTTCATTCCATTTTATGTCATTGGTTTTGTCTCATTTGAAATTCTCCTTTAAGAATAAGACTTTCCACTCTTTTTTAAATGCTCTGTCCTAGACTCTAGCCTGAGCTAAACATCTTCCAGTACTCAGTGTATGAAGGGCAGTGTCCAAACCTGGACTCCAACAAAACCGGGAGGGCAATAGCAGTTTTTACTGATGGACATGATTGTCTGGGGCATGAGAGAGCAAGGATGATCCCCCTTGTGCCTACTGCTAACTCAGCAGTGCTGTGTGGGACCCTGCTGTGTGGCTGCAGCGAGTGGAGCTACAGCCTGGTCTAGCATAGCCATTGTTGACCTTGGTGTCTCCCACAGAAGCATATTCTGCCAAAGCTTAGAAGGTGTGATTTGGAGAAGTGCCTTGTTATTTGCTTCTTCACAGCTGGGGCCAATCTCTGGGAAGGAGCTCAAGGGTCTGAGTTTGTTTTAACTCTGTGCTGAAGCCTCCTCTTCTTTCTCCAAAGGCAGCCCCTGGAGCGAGCAGCCCCGATCCCGGTACTCTGCAGATATGGACACCTCTGATGAGGACATGAAGGAAGCCCAGTTCCCAGCCTACCCCCCCCATCACATGAAGAGACGTAACAGAGCCTCTTTCCAAGAGAATGCCAGCCACTCTGGGAGTCAGGTACCAAACACCTGTTGAACCCAGCCTGTGGGCAAGCTTCTCTTGCTGTGAACAGTGCTTGTTATCTGCAAGGTACAGGATGGTTGAGAGGAGAAGAGAAGCAGTGATGGCAAACTGGGGTGCAACCATGGTAAGCTCCCAGCCAGCATGGATATGCAGCATGAGCAGAAAAGCTGGAGTGCCCTCAGTATCTGCACAGCCCCTGTCCCTTCTGCACAGGGGTAGTTTGGTGCCCGAGCTTCACATGTGCAGGTCCAAGAGGGAGCAGAGTGGTTCCCAGGTCTCTGTAGACTCAAGATCCGTCCTCCTCTTCAGAAGTACACTGGAGCTCTGTGCTTCCCCTCCCATGTTCTCCTGCCAGCCCTTCCACTTTTGCAGTCACGGCAAAGAGAAAATCAGGCACCGGTTTGTGCTTCTTTCTGCCCATGATGCCTGGAGCCTTCCTTCTTTCCTGTTAATTTTTCAGCTTGTCCTTATTACTCTGTAAGTTACCTTTAGTTTCCTGTGTCTCCAAAAAGGCTTTCTTTAATTGGATGACTGGTGCTTTATGATCAGACGGAAGTTTGGAGAAGGATATTTGATGAGCATCAAGATCCTGTTCTTCCTTTGCAAGGTGTAGTGTTCCTGCCCTGATAGGACTGGGTCAGGACAACCTGTCACATTAGTCTTCTGAATGATGATAATAGGGGGAAAAGCCTAGAGAAGGGTGTCAAAAAGGATGTAAGCTTGTGTTTTAATTGTCAGACAAGGACTTGCAGTTCCTGATGCCACCTTTGTGAATGGTGGTGGGTGGTAAGAGATGGTAAAGCATTCCTGAGACCCTGAGCAGCAAAATACAGGGTGGTGTTTTAATGTAGATACAGACAGCCAGTGCCAGTCTCTGCTCACAGCAGTGATTTTGCGCATCCTGGACCTCTCTTTGTGTATTGAGCAGGGAGATCTGTAACCACAGCCATCACTCGGCAGCACTTCATCTGTCTGTGCAGGCAAACCTTTCCTTTGCCTCTTACTTCTCTCAGCACATGTTTTAATCAGTAAGTGTTGCTCCTTTTTTTGCCAGCAGTAAATGGGAGAACCCTGGACTGGGTATCCTTAATGACACCATGGTACATTAGGCATGAAATTCATACCGTGCTTTGCAGTGGGGAAATGGGGCCAAATTCCTGTCAATGCTTCAGGTAACTTCCTCTGTCAGCTGGGCAAGCTCCTCCTCAGGGTGGTCCAGTGTGATCCGGTGGTTTTCTCTGTCACACCAGCATGAAGGCTGCTGTGGGGCCTCACCACTCTAATGGTTACAAGACACCTTCTCACTCCCAATTTAAGCCCATTTTCTCTTATGCCAACATCGTTCATTAGCTTAAATAGCTTTTCATCCTTCCTGCCCTTTGTGCTGCTGATGTGTTTACAGCTAGCAACCATCCTCTGAGCCTTCTCCTTGCCCAGCAGGAAGAGAGCTGCTTCTATGCTGGGCCATTAACTTCAGCATGATGTATACGTGCGTTGCTGTCACTGCTGGCCAAGGAGAGGCCAGGTACAAGCCCTAAGAAGCAGGAAGGCAAGAACATCCAGGTTTCAGTGCGAGAGAGCTGTGTGGTATTGGCAGAGCTGGAAGAGGTTCGGAAGAGGCTGGGGTCCATCCCCTGGTGCTGACACTGGAGGAGGTGGAGGGGCTGAGGCTGGCAGGAGGGCAGAGGCAGACCAAGAGGGACTGGGGACAGCAAGGAGTGGCTGCATTCTCCTGAGCAGTGAAGTGATGGCTTTTGAATTGCTTACAGGCACTTCCAGGATATGTCACGTAGCTCCTGGGGCATGCCAGCCCCCGATGGGACATCCCAGGGGACAGCAAGGGTGGCTGAGTACCTCTGGTTGCCCTGGTGCTGCATGTCTCGGAGGCTGTGCCCTGTGGCATTTCAAGATGTTGGCCTGTGGGGTGTAGAGTCCAGAAGCGCGTTTGTTAACTCCTGTTATCCCTCTATTGAATCCCATAGCTGGGCTTCAAAAGCCATGTTTTCCTGGTAGGCATCTTATTGGCATCTGAAGGTTTCAAGAGGTAGGAGAGCTCGGCTGTTTGCCCTGCATTGCTTTGACTCCACAGATGAAACCCCTTTCCTAATACTGCCTTAAGTGCAAGTTTGCCAATATCTGTTTGGTCTGAAAGTTGCTTTTGCTCTCATCCTGGAGCAGATACATTGTCCAGTCCCAAACAAGGAGCATGGCTTCTCCAGTAATAAAGGCAGAGGCTGCTCCCTGGCCCTGTGACTCCAGGAGCTCAAGGTGCCAGAACAACATTGAAAAAAAGCCCACCACTATTTAAGAAAGCTCTTAAATCTGATGAGACATGAAGAGAAGCCCTGAATTGGCAACTGTGTGGGTAGGTCTCTGCTTTTAGGTCTCTAGCAGCCAGGTAAGAAGAGGGTCAAGCCACAGGGAATAGAGCCAATTTACCAAGTTTCTCCCTGAAAATCCCTCCGCTGTACCTCAAGGGAGCTCAGTGATTGTGGATTCCCAAAGCTTTGGTGCTGTCTGGCTCCTTTTCTTTACACTAAGCTTCTGTTCGAGGTCTTGGGTATTTGAGAGACTGGAGGCAGCACCTCTGCTGGAGCAGCCTATCTTCCCTCCTCAGCAAGTGATAGTTTGCCCTGATAGCTTCCTTATGGGCCCTGGTTTAAGTTTCTTCACTTCAAGTGTTTGACTACAGAGCAGCACTTCCAAGCCTTTGTCACACAGAGAGCAGTGCAGGGCAGCACAGCCTAATGCAAATGCACACTAACGGGGTGACCGCCATGCACTAAAACCAGCCTTGCTTAGGAAGGAGAGTGAAAGCAAGCTCTTCAGCTCCTACCCTTGTAGACCATCAACAGCAGAGCATGCATTATGCTCTGACCTTTCCCAGCCTCTGTGTTATTGAGACAGGATAGTGCCAGTGTTCAGCTCATTACTCATTGTCACTTGGAGCAAAGCAAGGGTGAGGCCTTAAACAGTACTGAGAAACCACTTAGAGATGGATTGGGTTGCTTCCTGCCTGTGGGTTTAATGCTGCTTAAAGATGCATTCAGTTTAGGATGGTAATTACAGCATTCTGCTCTGCAAAGTGTCAGGGGTTTATGTTCATCTTCCCTAAAGCAGATGCGATCTCTCCGAGCTGTTGTGAGGATCTAATTAATTGAACACAAGCACAAAAACTGGGTGAGAGGATGGAAATGTTACAAAAACAAAGCCAAGCAGTCACATCTTTGTTAATGCATTTACTTACTGCATTTGCTTCAGTGGGAGGCGGGCGCTCAGGATGGCAGTGATGTGGGAGTTGGTGTTAAAGGATGGGCAATATTCCTCATCATTTGTAATTTATTTGTTTGGATCAAAGAAGAAAGACATTTTTTTTTTCCCCAAAGAAATCAAAACTTCTGCTTCTAAAAGGGAGGAAAAAGCTTCCTTTGATGTTTTCAGTGGTTTAAGCACAACAGTTTGTCTTGGCTCTTGTGCACGAGCAGTGCACAAGAGTGGGTTTCAGGGTTTTGTCTGTTCTCTTCTCTTCTCTACTCTTCTCTCCATGCCCCTTTTTTAATGGGAAGAGCAAGGGAGGAGAGAGAGGCAAGCATCTCAGTAAATCTAAATTGCACAGTGTGTTGGGAAAGCTTTCAGGGTTATTATTTCTATCTGGAATTTCTATGGGAATTTTTTACCTATTCCCTCTTCCTTCCCAGTGCTGTATTGGCCTGGGGGTGATGAGGTAGTAGCTGCCTGAAAAAAGTGTTAGTAGGGAGTGAAAATTGTTTTGACTTGAATTTGGGACAGCGTGTGAATGATGGCAGGATAGATGGCTTTGTTACAGCCTGATGCTTTTGCCTGGAGAAGGGACACAATGGGCCGGTGATGTGGTTTTTTGTTCACTGAATCAGAGCTACCAATGCTTTGGAGGGATTGAGATGTGCTTGGTACTTAGCATCACTTTGAGCTTTCCAGATGTGAAGGGAGGCTGTGCACCTCCTGGGGCTCATCAGTGTAGCCAGGGCTGGTTTTAAAGACAGTCACAGGTAATGTCTTTTAACCCAGCCCACGGTGGTGGTGGTGTCTTGCTGCTTGCTTGGTTCTGCTGGTTGCACTGTTTCCTCACTGCTGGCAGTGGTGGCCGGGCTGTTCTCTACTCCTCTGCTCTATCTCTCCTTTCCTCTAGATCCATGAGCTCAACAAACGCATGTCCGCAATCGAACGTGTGCTGAACCGCTTGGAGGAAAAGATCCTGGTGAGCTCTGAGGAGGTAACCGGGCAAAGCCAGGGCACTCAGCAGGGAGAGAGCATGGGCTGTGCTGGGCCCTTCCCCTTGTCGTTGGAGGGGCTTCTCTGAAGCAGCAGGCATTGCAGGGAGAAAGCAGGTAGACAAAATGACCCAGGCTGGTTGAGTTTAATCCTGGGTTGGCTTTGGATGCTCTTCTATAGTTCCAGGTGATGGTGTGCCTTAGAAAACATTGCATGGCAGGACAGAATCAGAAGAGAGCTTAACCTTTAGGGCACCATGCAAACTAGTCCCTTCCTTCCCCATTCTGCACAAGGAAGATTGAGTTTCAGGTTGATACTCTATAAAATACTGATTGCAGGAGTATTGTCAAGTGGGTGTTGGTACATCCGCAGAGCTGTGACAGCTCATCTGAAATCATGGGAGACTCAATTAGGACATATGAGGAAGTCACCTGGTAATTGTCAATAAGATTTGAGTCAAGAAGGATTTGTGAATCTCTTCTGAGTTGCCCTTGTCTTACCATGACATCAAGTTTGGAAGAAAAGAGCTAAATTAAGTTACAGCTGGGCAGCAGTGTAGGATCTGTGAATCCTTAGGTCATTTGACATTGATTTGGGGTTTCTAATTTTAAACTATGTACTCTTCTTTTCCTTTGTGTGGAGCCATCACCATGAGCTGCTCTGGCAGCTGATGGCTCAATAGAATAGACAAAGATAATTATAGAGAAGTCCCCTAGGCATAGACAAAACAGTGCAATTTCTTGTTTGTTCTGAAGTCTGTGATGGGGATGGCCCTGTTAGCAGTCATTCAGTGTTTCTGTCAGTAAATCTGACCAAGGGAGTAGGAGATGTACATATTTGCAGATTCCTGTGCTTTATTCCCATGTCTAGGGCATAACAGAATAGAGGCAATGGGTCTGAACTGCTGTAGGAGAGGCTGAGGTTAATTATAAAGCAAAGCTTTCTAGCAGAAAGGATAGCAGAGCCTGAGAGTAGGTTGCCTGGAAGAAAGATTGCCTGCTGCAGATGCCATTGTTCAAGATTGGTAAGAACAGCTTAGACAAAAACCCATCAGGATGACATGGATAGTTGTATTCCTGCCTTAATGCAAGGGACAGCAAGTTCAGTAACTTCTAGAGATCCCTTACAGCGTCTGGAGATTTAGTGGGATTCTTCTGCTGGTACCAGGAATTGCACCTAATAACAGGGCTGGGTGGAACTGTGCCATCTGTCCTACAAGAAAGTTCGCTGTGTGTTTTCTAACGACGAATAAGATTACTTAAAGGCTCTCTAAGCCAAATTGGGGAGCAGCAGTTCACATGGCTTCCTCCCTCACGCTGGTGGACCATGTCTTTGGGTTGCTGTGACCTCTGCCCTTGCAGCCACTAGCCGCACCATGATTCCTAATGAAAACCTGGAGATTTTGGGCCCCAGATCCCCTGGGTACTTCTTGTTTTTTGAGGGGATGGGGGGCACCAGCAAACGCAATTTTACTCAGGGAAAAACAAGTAATTTGGGGAGGAGGGGAAGGTCCTTCAGGTCAAGGATTTGTGCTCCTCAGCATGGAGCTGGGACACAGCTCCTTTTGCAAAGTCCATCAATGGCTGCGCTCTTCGCGTGCCTCTCCTGGCCAGCCGTGGGGAGTGCATCTGGACCTGGGCATGCCTCATTGTCCAACACAGGAGACCCTTACCCACCTCCATTCTTATGCTCCCTCAGTCTCCAGCTCCAGACTCACAGCTTGATCCTGATGCAGAGGAAGAGGAGTTGAAGAGGAAGCTGGAAGAGTTAGCCAGTAATATCAGTGACAAGGAAGTCTCTTCTGAAGAAGAAGATTGTAAAGAAATGAAGAGCGCAAAGAAACCAGAGATGAGTCCTTCCTGTGATGACATGGCCAGAGATGCTCGAAAGGTAATCTGTGTCCTTCTACCTGCACCATTCTAGGTTCCATCTGTGGTTCCTTCTGCTTTTAGTGGTTTATGGTTTACACCGTGATAATGCAACTCTTCTCTCCCACACCTCCACCTCAATCCCTCCCAGGGCTTTGGTGTGTCTGGCTTAGCTGTCTGCTTTAACAAAGTGCAAAGGGTTAGAGCAGTTCTAGGGTGTTGGATCTGGACCTTCCCCTGCTCTCTAGGCTCTCCCAGTCTCATCCAAGAGTCAAAAGTAAAGCCTCTTAGAGGTCTTGCAGGCTGCTGCCTACCTCGGAGAGGTACACAGCCTCCACATCTGTTTGGAAGAGCTGTCTCAGGATCTGGATATCTTTGTGGAGAAGAGAGTCCTGGGGCGGTAGAAGAGCTTGGTCATTTAGTACTGGCACCTGCTACAACCTGAAATGTCTCTTCCAGGCCTCTCAGTGCTCCTTGGGCCCCATATCCCTGGTCCTGCTTCCTCCCTGCTAGATCAGCATCTCCTATACTTCAGCAGTCTGCTGGTTCCTGTGCTCTATTCAGTGGGTCATCTCTGGGGACGTGGCCAGGGAGAGGAGGAGGGATCACAGCTTTCATCCTGTCCCATTCACATTACACCAGAGGATCCCTCACCCCCATGGCCCAGCACAGCTCTGATTTATCCCCCTGCTTGCTGGCTGTGTTTTGGAGGTCTGCTTTCCCCTGCATATCCCTGTAGCATGGCTGGAGAGGTGTTCGTTTGTGTGTAGCCTTGCATGGGGAATTGCTTCCACGGCTTGAGAGCATGAGCAGGCCGAGGAGCTGGTCAGCTTTGCCCTCACCTCACCCCGTGTGTGATGTGGATGGGTGACAGTCCTGGGGATGAGCAACCCATCCAGCCCAGGTGACTCAGAAAGGGAGATTTGCGTCTCTCCAGCTGTGTAGAGCCTCCTGAGATGGTCCATTAGCACAAAAAGGAGAGGTCAGTGTTCCTTGTTAGGTCTCTAATGGCTTATTTGTTCATCCCTCCCTTCTGCCTTGGCCGTGGGTGGAGGATTTGTGTGTTTGTTCTGCCACATCCGTCACCAGAGCGCTATCCCTTTCCTCTCCTGCAAAGCTCCTTTCATCTGAGGTTGCGGAGACTTCCATGGTGCCACGAGGCCTCTCTTTAATGGGCTTTTGTTCCTCAGCCTCACTTGGCAAAACCTGGCTGCTTGGATGTGAGGCTGTGTGTACGCAACTTGTGCATTTAGTGAGTCTGTGTCAGGTATGAAGGAGACCTCAGAGCAGCTTCCAGTGTCTGAAGGGGGCTACAAGGATGCTGGAGGGGAACCCTTCATCAGGGACTGGAGTGATAGGACAAGGGGTGATGGGTTCAAACTGGAACAGGGGAAGTTCAGGTTGGAGGTAAGGAATAAGTTTTTCCCTGTGAGGGTGCTGAGGTGCTGGCACAGGGTGCCCAGGGAAGCTGTGGCTGCCCCATCCACGGCAGTGTTCAAGGCCAGGTTGGACACAGGGGCTTTGAGCAAGCTGCTCTAGTGGAAGGTGTCCCTGCCTGTGGCAAGGGATTGGAACTGGATGATCCAATGGTCCTTTCCAACCCAAACCATTCTATGAGTCTTTGCAAAGCTCTCTGTAAAATCTCAGTATCAGAGCAAGCAGCTGTTCCCAGGATGGCTTACCTCGTGGTTTGGGTACCATTTGCTGTTGTTTTTCTACCACTGGATCACCAGCACACTGCATCCTTACTGAAAAACCTCCTTCACTGCCCCCTTTTTCATGACAGCTGCTTTTAGGTGATAGCTGCAGCCAGATTTAACTACCCCTCATGTGTTGAATGATGTGCATCTTCTTAGTAGCCATTTCCAATTAGCTGCAGCACAGGGGATAAGTGGTAATTCACCAAGCCAAGATAACTTAATTCCTGAGTGAGCTGCTGATCTGCAGCAGGAGTCTCACCCTGACCTGCAATGAGGAATAGGGAGATGTTAGTGGGGTACTCATGTAAGCTGCTTGATTCTTGTAAAATGAAGCCTGGATTCTCCAGATTTGCTACTTTTTTTTTGACCAAAACCCATCTATGAAGCATGGAAGATACAGGTATGGTTATGGACTCTAGTCAGGTAGGTAACACAGGAGCTGTATATGACAGCTCCTAAGCAAAGATGACCCCAGCTGGGTTGCAACAGCTCAAGCAGAACCAAATCTGAGAAATTAAACAAATTTCAGGTTTTTACTTCATTGTAACACTGAAAATACTTCAGAAATGCCAGCAGTGGCGTAGATGAGCCAGCCTTGCTTAAAGGCTGTGTCAGCATGGATGTGGTTTTAACAGCAACTTTCCTTATAATAGATCCAGGCTTGGATTTTGCATGATTCTGGGTCTGGGTTTATGTGAGTCTCCTCTCCAGTCAGGAGGAAGTCATCAAACTGGGGAACACCACAATGAAAGCACATGGTCCTAATGGAAAATGTGAAAAACTCAGCTGTGCCAGGAAGGACCATAAAGTGATAAAAATACCAGCTGTGCTGAGCGAGCTGGTTCTCTGCAGGACGGCTTGCCTGGAAATACGTGCGGCTGTAAACAGCACTGTTCGTTGCCAGTGCATGTATCACCCCATCTCCTTGGTTTCTAGGGAATTATCAGTTGAGAGAGAGACCCTGAGTTTCTTCTGTCTGTTTTTACATTTGCTTAATGCCTTAGCAAGCAAAAGGCAGCACTTAGGGATATTACTGCTGTCAGTGCTCCTTGGGGTGGGCAGAGGAGACGATAGTCCCAAGTTCTGGCAGTGTGGCAATACGATATGGTTGTTCTTTTTTTCCTTTGCCACAAACTCCAGGAGTTATTGGAGTTATTTGCACCCGTGCTGAAGTGGAAAGCAATATGCTGCAATTAGATCGTATCTGCTGAGTAACTGAGCGGCCTTCAGATGGCTGGGTGCTGCTGCTATCCAACAGCACTGCTGAGTGACAGACACATCCTTTGATAACTTGTTTTCCAAGACTTTTGAGATGACTTCTTTTGTCACAGCCAGCCTCCAGCAAGCACGGGCTGAGACCCAACCTTTGCTTTAGGCATACATGCACCTCCAGTGGGAAGCCCTCCAGGAGCAGCGTAAGCCCTTTAATTATCACTTCTCCATCTTTCTACAGCTCCTGAAGGTCTGATGCCTGACTTGCTCGGTTTTGCACACCGTGTTAAAACAATGTCCTTATTTCTCTCCCTGCTCCCCCCTCCACTCTGGCTGTGCTGGGCGTTTGCAGAGGTCGTCAGCTCAGGCTTTGAGCGAAATCACGGCCAAAGTGCTGAGAGCCATAAACGCCACGGAGCAAGCGGTGTGTGAGTTGTGGCATGGAGAGAGCCAGTGCAACGGTGGCTGTGTCCTCCCCGCAGGGCATCCTCCCAGCCTGGGAGATGGGAAGGAGGTGGCTGAAGTGTACCGTGAGCTTGAAGAAAATGTAAGGTTCTAGGGTTCATGAGAGGTTTCTGCAAGGATGGAGGGAGGAATACAGAGGAAACCCCCCAAAGTTTCCTACTAGTGGGAAGGCCAGCACTAAAAGGATGAGCACGACAGAGGGGTTAGAGTCCCCTCTTTCCTGATGGTGGCCAGAGCTCTCTTACAAGGGAGGTGGTACAATAACAAGTGTAGATGCTCAGTCCTGTTGCTTTCCTTGTGCCTCAGATCCTGGTTTCCCTGGCTGAGTGCCAGGGAGGGAGGACGAGTGCAGTCCTCAGTTTGCTGTAGTGCTGCTTTGCTGGGTTCTGCAGCCCTGTGCTCCAGCTGCAGCAGAATCTTTTGTCGTGCTTCGCTTTGGCTCCTGCCCAGCAGGAAATGCCCTGTGGAAATGGATTGGATCTGCAGTGCCATTTGCCAAGATCCAAAAAATGCTTCCAGGATGTGCCAAAGAGTTGTATCTACATCTGGGTGGTCAGGTTTTGCTGTCAGAAACATCCTGGGGAGCCAGGTTTTATAACACACTGTGGCTCATCTCTCATTTGGGAAAGCTTATACATAAAGGCAGTGAGCTGCTGGCAGAAAAGTGTGCTCAGAAACTGGTTTCTGATCAAGTGCAGCATTCTAGGGAAAGTGGGGTGTCTGCATGAAGGGTTTGAGGTTGCCCTCTCCCAGAAGACAGGATAGGGCTGGGAAGGATGTGAACTATGGGCTTAGTGCTGCCAGTGGCAGGGCTGGGAGAAGGAGATGGCCCTGGGAGGCACATGCTCAGCCTGCCATTCCCTCCTGGCCCTAGCTGAGTCACAGCTTGATGCTCTGTTCCCAGACCATGCCACCTCAGAGGGCATGGGGAGAGTTTGATGGCTCAACAACAAATTGTGTCCCTGTAACTGACAGGTTGAGCTGCTTCATAAACAGCACCCATAAATGTCTCCAATCTGTTATGGCCTCAGGGCTTGCACTGGCATGGGAGAGACCTATGGGAGAAGGTGGTGTGAGTTGGGTGGATGCTTGGTACTTCAGGGTATACCAGGGGCTCTTGCCAGGCAGTCTTGAGCAATACCTGGCCCAGGAAAAGCAGTGAGGGTTGGAGGAGCAGGACTTGCACTGGCAATACCAAGATTTGGGATTCAGTCAGCAAAACAGTGGCCACAACACATCTGATCATCCTATGTGATTCCATACAAATATCTCTTGGACTTGCATCCTTGTAGTAGCCCAGGAGGAGGCAAGTGACAGCAAAGCCTGTGGTTTTATTGGGATAGGTCCTTTTGCCCTTCTTACCTAGGCAGCAAAGGTAGCCCATTGCTTCCCATACACTGTGCATCCCCAGCCAGCAGCCCCATGTTTGCCCCATGGCTGCTGGGCTCCATTTGCATGCGTGTTTGCTGGGGCTCTTGGCTGGAAACATTCCTGTGTATTTAGGGCAGTTCCTGAGTCAAACTGTCCTTTGCAGGTCAGTTAATGGCCCAGTGCCAAGCTCCCACTCCCTGACCCCACTCCCAGGCAGCCCAGCAGCACAGACTGAGTGGATGTGGAATGTCAGTGCATCAGCTTCCCAGCTCGCTGACACCACGGGACCCGGTAGCCTGCACTGGCTTGCAGGTGCCTGCCCTCCCCTGAGCACATGGCATAAAGATGCTGATGCTTCTTGAGTAGGTCACCGGGTTTTGGTCCTTCCTGTGCTCTCATTGACCATTTGACCACTTTGCCAGGTTGGTGATTCCTCTTAAAAACCCTGGGGAAGGGGAGAAATGAGATGAAAAACCCTTCCAGAGCTGGCTGGTATGGCCTCTGCTGCAAGGCAGGAAAGCAGCCATCAAGTAGTGGCAGGAGCTGTTGTGTCTGGGGCTGCAGAGAAGCCGAGCGCTTCGGGGAGGTTAATGCTGCAATGTGTGTGGGTTTGGTTGTCTTTTTTCCCCTTTCAGGTGTATCTGACTGCTGGGAAGACCTTCCGGCTCGAGAGCACCCTGAAAGAGCTCGAAGAAGGGGCTCAGCACAGCGGCACGACTGACTCGGAGCTGTCAGAGCTGGAGGATAAAGTGGCCTCAGCAGCTGCTCAGGTGCAACAGGCAGAGAATGAGGTGAGGACGTGGCTGAGAGCTGCTTTGCCCAGCCAGTGACAGCAAGCGAAGCCAAGGCTGGAGCCAGCCTCTGTATGGTCTTTTTCCTTCTAAAGGTTTCAGACATCGAATCTCGGATCGCGGCTCTGTCAGCTGCGGGGCTCACAGTTAAGTCGGTGGATAAGGCAAGGAAGAAGCCGAATGGGCAGGTGAGCATGGAGGGTGGGAATGAGATCTCAGCCCTGCAATGCACAGATTGCTGCTGCTGCTGCTGCCACTGAGCACTGTGAGGGGCAGCCTGGCTTGCTGAGCCCTTGCTTGCTGTGCCCAGCTTCCTCCCTGCTGCCTCTCTGCCCCAAGGCTCCAAGAGCAGATGTCTCACTAAGGATGGGGGACAACGCTGATTCCCTGTATGCATCAAGGGAGGATTTTGTACCTGGGACTGGTGCTCTTCCTGGGGTTGCAGGAGGGCGGCAGAGCTGCACCAGTGTACTACCTCTTTAGCTCACCTTGGGATCAGCCCAGTCTAAATAAGAGAGGTGAAAATGCAAACTGAAAGCAGACAAAGTTGTCTGCTTCCTGCATCCAGAGAGAAACCCCTGCTTTACTCTGCCCGCAGGCTGCCTGCATCCACAATCCCGTTGCCACCAGCAGCAGTCCCGGGGAGTCTTCGGATGATGTTAAAGTGAGTACATGTTTAGTCTGTGCCGGCTGGTGCATGCAGCTCTGCATCCAGCCTGGAGGCACCCGGGGTGTCGCGGGAGCCGCTTTCAAAGCAGTGGCCTCAGAGGGGTTCTCTGTCCTCCCATCCCATTGCCCACAGCAGGCTGCTCCCTGTCTCTTGCAGGCGATGCCTGGACTGCAGGGGTTCAGGAGGAAGTTCAACAGTCCCCTTGACATCACTGGTAAGGACCAAGGCTCTGCCATGGGAGTTGGGGAATTGTGGGTGGATGGGGCTGGGTTTGGGGAGATCCTTGATCCTCTCTCTCTGCATCCCCCTGCACTGGGGGATCCTCTTATCTGTGCTCGTGGCCTCCTGCTGGAGAGGGGGAACCTGTGGTGGACCATTTAGAAAGGAGGCAGGAACTGTTAGGATGGGAGTGAGAATGGTGATGGGAGTGTGAAGGCCAAGCTGAGTTGGCTCAGTCCTCCAGGAAACAGGACTTTCTATACAGCCTGGCCTCTGCCACCCCAAAGTCCAGGGGGATCTAATCTGTGGCATCCTGTTGGCTGTAAGACCTCAAAGCCTCACCTAAGCCCTTCACCTCTTCTGATAACAACTTTTCCTTGCTTGGTCATCTCGGAGAAGGTATCCTTAATCCTGTTATCCAGCTGCCTCACCCACTGGTGTCTGGTGGAGGGCAAGAGACCCTCCCCATCCCACCTATGACAAACAGCAGCTTGGGAGCACTTCAGAGCAGTTGGTGACCTGAAACTTGGCACAACAGCTGTGTGGTGAGGGGCAGCCGCTGGAAGTGTTTCATCCTGACCCATATCAGTGAGACCCATGAGGAAGTGACTTTTCTTTTTCTCTTGTATCTCACCTCGTAAGCTTAAAGACAGGAAGAGTGGGTCTCTTTCCAGATAATGGAAGATGAAAGGAGGAAAGGTCATTTAATGCAGAGGATGAATGGCGTTTTCCCCATGCATGCAGACAATTAACAGTGCTATTTCCTAGGCTGATGATGGTAGGTGGAAAGGCCCATTCTTCTCATGCTGAAGAGGAGTCATCTGCTCTCCTTGCAAAGGACAGGCAGATAAAGGCAGCCTGGGCAACGTGTCATCCAAGCAAGGAGTTAGAGAGATGTGCAATTAGGATGGATGTCACCAGGCAAACCTAATCCCCTCTGCCTGGGCAATGGGGTGATCCTGTCTCCTGAGCACCCTTTCTCTGTGGGTCAGTGACTTGCAAAGTTGGGTTTGCAGAAGTGCAGCTGGAGCAAGTTGGTGTCAGAGAAAAGACGTGGTAGGTCAAGGGAGGTCTGAGTGGTGAGAGCTCCACGTGTGCTGGGCTTTGGGCAGTCCATGGAGGATTCCAGAGCAGTGGTTTTGACAACTGACCGCTGGCAGGCTGGCCCAGCTCATGATGCTCTGGGAACCTCAATAGCAGCAGCTTCTGTTTCCCTATTGGGAAAGTGCTTCCCACCACCCTCCTGGAAAGGGAAGTGCAACGAAACACCCAGTGCCCCAGCCAGCAGGGGATAGCAAAACCCGAGTGACTTGGTGGGTAACAAAAACCTCTCTGCGGTGGGTGAGGACCTGCTGCCCATATCTCTCCTTTCACTACAGGTCTTGACGACTCCTTTGACCGCAACTCTGTTTACCGTGGCTCCCTGACGCAGAGAAACCCCAATGGGAAGAACAGGAGAGTGGAGAGGCTCTTTGCGGTATGAACCAAGCCATCCAGGAGGGCTGCTGGCTGGGCCCCACATAGGGCTTAGAGCAATCTGTCCCTCCCATGCTGTCTTTGAGCCACTGGAGCCCTTGGCTCTGGATATTGGCCCGTGCTGGCAGGCATGCCTGGGTATCACCCCATGAGGTATGGGGTGTTGTAAGCCCCAGGGTGGGGGGACCAAGCAAAACCTTGGAGTTCCCATTGCCTGGGTGGGTCCATGGGATGGGGCAGGTCCCCGCTCCACACAGGGGCACCAAGAGCATTGCCTGGTGTGGTGTGGGCACAGGGGTGAGCTGAGGCTTCTCCCTCTGGTGCCTTGCAGAAGCCTGTGATGACCCACCTGTCCTGAGGAGAGGGGGACCCTCCTGCCGCTGCATTTCACTGATGCAAGACCTCAGCGCAAAGCCTCACCTCCTTCCCCACAACACTTGCTCTCCCTTCTCCCTTCTCCCATCTCCATCTCTCCCTGAAGACCCGGACAGGAGGAGAGCCAGAGGTTGTGGGCAGGAAGTCTTTCTGGTAGCTGCCAGGGAAAGGAGCAAGGCACTGGGGTGCAGACCCATGGCTAGGGGCTCTCATGGGAGGATGGAGGCGTGAGACCTTTGCTTAAGGCTGCTTTTTGGTATCGGGTTAACCAAGGGGACCAGAGAGGTGCAGAAGAGCGAGCTCCTCAGAGGGAACTGGATGCCAGTGTGGCTTCCCAGCATGGGGACCAGGGCAGTGACACCTTGTCCAAAGCTGTCAGTGCCTGTTCCTGCTTTTCAGCTCCTGGTGCTGAGTGGAGACAGGAGCTGACAGTGCAGGATGTTTTTGAGTACCTCAGGTAGAGTAGGGACCCAGGCATCCTGGGCTGGGATTCACATCCCAGTGCTGGTCCCAGCTCCCTGTGATGTCCCTTGGAGCTTCTCCTCCCTTCCCTCAACAGCAAAGCAGGGTGGGAGCAGTGCTGGCTCTCTCCCAGTGAGCTGTTGGCCAACAGATCTTTGCACAAAGCCATGCAAACACCCACTGAGGCTTCTCACCACCATGCTTGAAGCAGCCATGACCATGTGGGGATGTGAGTGGGGCAAGGCTTGTGGGAAGTGGTGGCAAGAAAGGTGGAAGAGAGGCTGAAGGCCTTCCCCTGGTTGGGGATCAGTTATTTTCACAGTGCTCCAAGATATCAGCTCTGCAGGTGAGGCTGTATTGGCAGGTTAGAAGGACTCCAGAAGGATTGTGTAAATGCTCCCCTGACGGCTTTCCCCACTCTGCAGAGGCGTCAGCCCATAGCAGGAGGCACTTTGGATGTCCCCTGTCCTGATGATGGAATTGTTAGAACCCGATAGGACCATCTGATCCTTTGGAGGGGCTGTGATGGCCTTTGGGTGCTGCAGTGGCCCTGGGCTCCTAGCAGGTGACAGTGGGTTTAGTAGCGCCCTCCCTTAGACACCACAATTGCTTGTTCTCCTCAGCATTTAATTCTGCACATCCCAGTGGATTGGTGCCTGGCCCCGTACCCGTGTCAGCAGGATGGGGAGGGGGCTGCTTTCTCTTGCAGGTCACTTGGAGGAGGTTCTTGTTAGAAGACTCTGCCCCCTACCTGCTGGTCCCTGTTTATAGCCCCCACCTCCCTCCCTTCTGCAGTGAGTGATGCTGGAAGGATCGCTTGCAGCTGTAGCAGGTATGTCAGAGCAGTGCTGGCAGTTTCTCATCAATGGCTATGCAGGCTGGACTGTTTTAGGCTGTTCCTGTGCATATGAACTAAACCCAC
Source organism: Coracopsis vasa (assembly GCA_026283785.1). NCBI lineage: Eukaryota > Metazoa > Chordata > Aves > Psittaciformes > Psittacidae > Coracopsis > Coracopsis vasa. The sequence continues at coordinate 39,443 of JANHGB010053153.1, forward strand.
TTGAATTATGTGCAGTAGTGTCAATTCTCATGCAAGTAACACTTCTGTTTAGCTTTCACAGTAATAGAGACTCCTAACTGCCTAGAAATGGTCCTGTGGTCATCCCAGAGCAGTCTTGTCAGTCCATAGGCTGGGATTCCCAGCTGGAAACAAAACCAGTTGCTTACTTTTAAGTGAAATCCTTCAAAAGGGTTAGTGCAAACCACTGCCATTGTAGAAACTCTACCAGGCACCATGGCATTACTGAGTGAACCTCTTGCTACCCAGCCAGCCTCAGTGCCAGGATGCAGCTCCTTGGCTTAACATCCTAGAAGAGAGCTCCATGAAGATCTTTGCAATGCTATGGGTTTGCACCCACCCTTCTGCTATCAGGGTTCAGCCTTTGCCTCATCCGCATCTCTTGGTGTATCTGTTTTCATAACTTAAGTCTTTCCACATAATTGCTCGGATGCTTGGCCCTGAGGAGTCCTTGCAGTGAGCATCAGCAGGGCAAGCCAAGGCATCTTTCAGGCTTTAGTCACCCATGTTGTTATTTGCTGGTTTCTTGCCCCATCTGCCTGTGTAGATTATATATATGTATGCAAAATCATGCAATAAAGCCAGTTTTGTGCCCAGAACCTGGGACACGTTTTTCAGTCTGTTCTTTCAGCTCACTCAAGCAAAGGCTCCTTTCTCTTTCCTTCCTGTCCTGTAACCAACTGGTGCATGCCTCTCTTAAAACTAGGCAGGTGAAAGTAGAAAGAAGCTGAATTGGTGGAACTGAAGCAGAACAGGGGCAGAGGGTGATGGCAATATGACTTGATAGATGCTTGTCACAGGCCGCAGATGTGATGGGCATGGGTTCTCCTCTTCATCCCTTTCCCTGCCTTTGATGTCCCTCTGCAGCGGTTGCCCTGTGTTCAGTTTTGCCCCTGTGACTGTCCCAGCACTGGCAGTGCTTGGAGCTGATCGCAGCATGAAATGGAGATCTACCCTAGGGCAATGTCTACCCTACAGGTGGGTGACAGCTGAGACCTTCCCCCTGCTCACACCTTGCTAGTGACGGTGTCTTCACCATCCTGCCAACCCAGACACATCCCTGTCTCAGGGTATTTGTAGTCCCAGTTATTCCAGTTTTGCCTGAGGGTGGACCTGTGTTTGGACACTGAGCAGCCCCCTGTGCTGGGAACCCAAGCTGGCTTCTCCAGCATCATATCCAGTTGAACAAACACCATCAGAACCTCCTTCCGGGGGGTGGTTTAACGCATTCAATAGAGGAGGTCTGAAGTCCCCATGCTGTGGAGACGAGCCACCTCCCCCCATTTAGGCAGAAAATTCTGCAAATAGACACTAAGTTTTACACTCAGGCACTAAGTTTTACATTCAGGCACTAAATTCTCCATTCAGACAATAAGTCCTCCATTCAGACACAAAGTCCTCCATTAAGACACTAATTTTTACATTCAGACACTATGTTTCCCAATAATACACTAAGTTTTCCATTCAGACACTAAATTCTGCAAATAGACACTAAGATTTCCATTCAGACACTAAGTCCTCCATTCAGGCACTATGTTTTCCCAATCAGACACTTAGTCCCCCATTCAAGCGCTAAGTCCCCCATTCAGACACTAAATTCTGCAAATAGACACTAAGTTTTCCATTCAGACACTAAGTCCTCCATTAAGACACTAATTTTTATATTCAGACACTATGTTTCCCAATCAAAAACTATGTTCTCCATTCAGACACTAAGTTTACCAATAATACACTAAGTTCTCCATTCAGACACTAAGTTCTCCATAAAGATTCTAAGTCCTCCATTCACACACTAAATTCTGCAAATAGACACTAAGTCCTCCATTCAGACACAATGTTTCCCAATCAAACACTAAGTTCACAATTCAGACACTAAGTTTTCCATTCAGACACTAACTTCTCAATTCAGACACTA
>JANHGB010053154.1:14626-29934 GCA_026283785.1 Coracopsis vasa
CATCTGAATTGCTAAGATTGTGTTTGAAATCAAGGGAATGTGGAGGAGCCCTAGCAGTGCTGGTTAGTATGCACTTAAGTGTCTTAATCTTTAGCAGGTATAAAAAGACAGTTAACTGGCCTGAGCCCTAGCCATTTGTTTGACCAAAAAGCAAGGGTGAGTCTTGCTTCATGTTGTCACAGACCATTTAAAAGTCGGTGGTGAGCCTCAGAGCTGCTTTTATTCTTTCAGCCAAGAATGGTGGTTTAGGATGAATCAGTGAGTTCACACCATGACTGGAAAAGCCTTTTCAGTTTGGGACTTACACTGTGGAGATAAAGCATTTTCCTGCTTTCTCTTTCTGCAAGCAAAATAAACACTTCTGATACTTCTGGTGGTCATATGGCAGCGTCGTGCAGAGGTAACTGAGCTGACTCTGAACCCGCTTGCTGGGCTGGAGCAGGACTGTAACCACATTTGCACAGGGCTCTGCTTGAGGGTATTTCCTGTGTTGTGCTCCACACAGAGGAGCTAACATGGCCATGTTTCTTTCCAGAACGAAAGTAACTTATTCAAAGCTACTTCAAACATCCCTGCAAGTCATTGCCCCACACTGTGCAAGTGTCACCTAGAACCAGTCTCCTGCACTTCTGTGCACTTTCCATAGTCACATATGCTGGCACAAAGGGAATGGAAAATGCAGCTACATTGACTTGCTAGTATGCTACAGGACTTTATCACATTTAATTCCAGATGAATAAAAGTTTATCACAGTTCTGCTGTTCTCTGTTAGTCATATTTGTGTTTATAGTAACATCACTGAGCAAAATTTGCAAGAACGTGTTGAAGGATTTGAGAAAAGTTCTGTGCAAAATATGAGACCAAAAATTGGACAGTTATTTTCTGTAGATCTAATTCACATGGAAGTCAGCAGCATCTGATTGCATTTCGCTCTTGCAGTTGTTTCTCTTAGCCATAGATTCCCATTAAACAGCTTTTTGACAACAAAATTATTCAGTCATTTTATTTTAATGTGTGATGCTAAGTAAGCTGGGTGGCAAATTGTCTTCTCGAACAGATTGACTTGTTTTACCTGTGGGGAAGGAACAGCTGAACAGCTAGGAGGGAAATCTGCCAGTTCAGAAAATTTATTGTAACTTACATATCAGAGACAGAATTGTTTGGTTTTGAATGCTAGTTTGGTTTTCATGCTTTTAATCTAACAGAAGTCTTTATCATACCATTTGAAATTATCCTCTGGGTTGAGGCTATCACTGAAACTTGCAAAATTAATTGATACTTATTCTGATGTTCACTGTGTTTATATGATTACAAGATGAGTTTTTCCTCTTTACTGCGTGCAATAAAATCTTCAGTACTGTAGCAGAGAAGCAATGTGATAAACACCTGCCCTTTTCTATCCAGACAAACAGAATGGAGGGTTTTTAACTTGCAGGAAGACTAAGAAAACTCTTTCCTCACAAAAATAGTTTTGGGCTGTTTCATCATCCTTTTTGCAAAGACACACTTTGGTCTCCTTCCCTGGAAGGTGTCTGTTATGAGTTGTTATATTTCATGGATTTAAAGTAATCATATTGTTGAAATCCTAGTGTGTGCACAGTTTATTACTGCTTTCTACAACAACCCAGGATTTTTCAAGAGGATATCAGAGAGATGCCTGAGAACTTGCATTGAGATGCTTTCAGCTGAGACTTCATGGTATTGTCCAGGGCTTTGAGAGTATTGGGAGCAGTAATTCCTAGGCTGTAATTTGTTGGTGGTAAGCCATTTGGGCTTTAAGCTTACCCTCTGATTATTTAACCTGTCACATGGATCAACTTTCAGTGGATCTTAGGGGTGTTAAATAACCAGAACACTGGCAATGCATTTCATATAGACTTCTGTTGATAATAGTCAGTGAAATGGGATGCTTTTATGAACTTGTATTGTATGTCACAATATGGAATTACATGATATTAAAATGATGCATGTTGTTTCAGCTTTTATTTAGTAAGTCATTTGCTGCTTCCTCCCTGTCCTGCTTTGGAGATGGAATTGAATGACCCAAAGAGAACTTTAAGTGATACTAAAATATCTCAAACAATTTTAGGATTGTTGTTGTCTTACAGCCTTTGGGACAGAGTGGTGCTGAGTGCCAATTTTGGTCACTGATTGGCTACAGATGGCCTGGTTGTAGTCAGCTGTATTGGTTTCACAGGCAGCATTTTGGCCAGAGACCAGAGCCACTTGTGGGTACTGATTAACTGCACCTGTGTGTGCTTTGGCAAATAGAGTGGATGATGGGACTGATCGGGTTGTTACTAAGTCCTCATCAAGAGATTAATGAAACATATAAAGGTAAATAGTGGGGAAGGTTTGTTCTCTCCTCAAGATCTCTGAGGCAGAAAAAAGAATTGGCCTGTTTATGCATTTCCCTGTTCTAGTGAAGGCAGAAGTAACAGTAGTTGTGCTCCACAAAAAGAGCTTTGTACAGCAAGCATGGGAAAAACAAGGGGTAAAAGTCTAGCAAGGGAAAATGTAGCTTGCCTGAGTCAGTGCATTTTTTATTTTTTCTCCACAAGCAGCAGTACATCAGGAAAAAGGAGGAAGGATATCTATCGCAGAGAGACACAGATTATCATCTGGAGTGGAAAGGTGGGGATGGGTTTACAAATGGCTGAGAGCTAGATGGCAGCTTTTCATCTTTGTGGTATCCCTTTAATATTGTGTTATCGCATTTGGTGTTAGGAGTGCAGTGTGCTCACTTGTTTGAGAGAACTACTTGGAACTGCTTGTTATGTTGTGGATTTGCATAATATGTTTAAAAGCAATTTAAATACAATTTAATTCAGATTTATGTAATCTTCTCTGAAGAATTTTTTCTTTTAATAAGCTGATGCGCTGTTACCTCTGTGCCGCACAGAGTAGGGCTAAATCTTCCAGCCGGATTCTTATCTCCATCTGGTGCATACACATGGGAGGACAGTTTATAGAGCCATCTGAAATAAATAAGTTATATCCCTTATTTGCTCTGTTTGATCTGATTGTTATCTCCTGTAACAATGCAGGAGCTATGAAATACTATGAATGAGGAATGAAGAAAGCTATTTTAGTGCTTGCTCTCACTTTGGGAAGATGCCCCTTTGTTTGGTACGTAAGGGTGTCAGGATGGAGCGGGACAAGGTGAAGAATCGAGTCAAGAGTGCAAGACTGTATTGATGGCTGTCTCTGGGCAAGAATCTCTGCTCTGACATGTGCAAAAATGTAACTGATTGCTCCAATCCAAAGGCCAGTTCATTGATTAAAAGGGAAAATGGGCTTTCATCCAGGAGGGCAGCAGAAAACAAACAACTAGGCTGAAAAACAAGACTATTTAACCATCTGAAAGAGCATGGAGCCATCACAGCTGCTGCAGAACCTGTCACGACTTGGCTGCCAAGAAGCCAGATGCTTGCATCGGAGGAATGTGTGTTTCACAAGCCGATACCTCTGCTTTCTGACACACAGCAACATGTCCAAAAAGGCAGGAGGAGAGTGCAAATTAGTCATCCCTCCCATTAGGTGCTAACCTTGCCAGAACACTGACACCTGTAGAAATACATGTTTTCACCAGAAATAGGTTATGGAAATGACCTTCTCTTCTTAATAGAGACCACTTTCAATAACCAGCTGGGGACCACTGACCATATGTGAAGTTAAACACTGCATAACTGATTTAATGATTGGATCCACTGGAATCTAAATTTGTGGAGGCTTACCCATGTGATTAAGGATATACAAAAGCCCTTGAACGTACATTGGTTTTGGGCCTGCTCCAGAATCCACTAGTGCCATTGATTTCAATTAACTCTGGATATGGTCACTAGTGGCTGAATCAATTGCTTGAATCCAGAAACAACAGGAAAGGCAAAGAAGGAATAATGACTAAATCCATGGGATTAATGAGAGCCAGTTCAATGTATTTACATTTAGTAATCACATTTAAAATGTTTCTGAGTTTTCTTGTAAGTCAGAAACACAGCTTCTGCCTATCTCTTCCAGTTTCAAGTGGCAACACTCAAGACAGACTTTGTATGATTTGCTTAATATTGTATTTTACAATGAGGCAGTATATAGTGAAAACCATTGTCCTTTAAAGACATCCCATCAATTTTCTCCAATGAATGCTTTTCATAAATGCTACTGAAGCAAAAATTATGGAACTAAAAACGATTTAGAAATAGAATGCAAATCATTGCTATGGCTGGAAAAATCATATATGTTCATTTTAGTTCTTAGTGCGTCTAAAAGGCTAGATACAGCGTTTCATTTTAGCCATTCTTTTTCTTACATGTCAGCATAGGGTATTGAAACTTCAACCTCATGCTTAAAGACAGGGTTTCCCACAGTGTAGGATGTCAGTTAGAGTAAATATTTCTGTATAAATGTCCTCTTTCAGGAGGTAGAATATAATCATTTTAGTGACAGGTATAAGAGAGCACACAGGTCATTACAGAAAGCTGCCCAGGAGGTCATGGAAGGGGAAGCATGGCAGTGCCAGGCATCAAGCATGACTCAGCAAGACAAATCAGACTGATAATAACCCATGACCCTGTATGTAGCAGAATGGCCGATCGGAATGCAGTTATTGTTGTTATGCATTATTTGCTGTTTTCTCTGAAGTGTAAATTCATAAATGTGTCAGAGGAAAGAGCTATTGTTTGTTCAAGCAATAAAACCTGCCTTTGCTAAAGTCCTTTCCCCTATTCTTTACGTGCAGGGGAGGTAAAAAGCTTCGAAAAATCACCTAGTAAGGTTAAAAGCCAAACTGTCTTAATGATCAAAAGCTTACCAGCATAATCAAACCACTTGAACTAAGGCCCTTTTTGACAATGAGTATCTTAGGAGATTCATACACTGCCCCCACATGCTTCCTTCTATTTTCTCCACGTATTTTAACTTGTATATCCTCTCTGCCAGCTACCCCAGTCTCAGGAGATTACTGTGCTAACTTGTGATTATCCCACATGCTTGTAGGTATTTGTTTTGTAAGACATACTTATCTGTGTTGGTAAAAATGAGAATAATAGTAATTTTCAAATAGCATTTTGCCCTTTAGTACCCTGGTGTCATTCAGGAGAAATTTCTGTGATATTTTAGGAACCTATTCAAGACTTCTAACCATGTGCAGCTCCAAGGAGACTGAATTCTGCAGCCTATGATTTATTTTACTATTTTTTAAATTTACCCTTCATTGATCTGAGTATTTATTGTGGGCTACAGATATAACAGCTAAGGATTCTACTCTACTCTACTCTACTCTAGTCTGTGCTGTGCTATTATTTTCAAATAAATATTTTGGTATTTTAATGTCCTGTAATTTAGTCCTTCCAGACTAAACTGCTCTTCATCCTGCCAGCTTGTCTGTCCTTGTCCCAGGAGTAGTATCAGAGGGTAAAACAAAGCTTTTATGTGGCCTGCAGGTTCACCATCTGAAGCAGTACTGAATCACACTGGACTTGCAGAAGAATTAGAACGTCCCTCAGGGCAAATACTCTTACCCCTTACCACCTCCGTTTCAACTTGTTGAGCTGTGAGGCTGATCACCTTGTGCCACGGCTTTATGGGTCTGTAATGAGAGAGTGGACCCAGAGGCCCCTGGGTCTTGTGCTGGGAAGAAGCAAACACACACATAGAGCATGTGCGACTGCAGGGACTTCTGCAGTGCTTCAGGAAAAGTTCTGTGCAGTTTAGGTGACTTAATTCCATCCAGTTATATGTTTTCCGAGAAGATCAGACCTTTGTTTTTGCTTCTTCAATGAGGAGGAACTTTCTAAGTTAATAATAAAGAAAAATCAAACATGGCCAGTGAACTGAAGATAGTATGGATTTTCTGTTAGTATGAGACATGGGGTCTTTAACTGACCTTGGCTATACTGCAGTAGGTTAATTGGCATGCTTTACTAATATCTTTCTGTACTTAGATCAGTTTGTTATGTCTCATCTTACCTGTCTTCCCATAGGAGATGAAGCAGTATGAAGCTGAATTTATTTTTTCAGATGGGTAACTCAGGTCAGCCTACTGTGCATCAGTCTGGGAGCAACTACTGCAGCTCATGACTTGAACATCTTTATCTTTTCACTCAACCTATAGCTAGGCAAGGACTGAATTCTGTCATGAATTTTGCTCTAACAAAATCTGTGACATTCCTTCCAGAAATAAGCTGTATCTGCACAGCCAGTAGCTATATTGTATGATGATAGAAATTAGATGGATAATTGCACTGACAGGGTGAGCTAATGGGCACTCCATTAATAAAGGCTGTAATTTGAAGAATGCAGAATCTGTTTGTCTACCCTCATGGGAATTCTCCCCTTGGGAAGAATAACTTGCTGGTTAAACCTGCGAATTTCAATATTTATTTCATTGTATGTTTATTTCTACAAGATCCACCAGTTCTAAAAGGATCGAGGTAGAACTTGCTTAGATGGAAGTCTACAAAAAATTGCTTTTGGCCAATTGAAATCACTTCATCTGCAGTGCTGCCTGACCAGAGAGATGTGAACAGTATTCTGCTATCCTGCTCTTGCTCACCTAGGTGTGCTTAGCCTGCACATGCATTAACATTCTCTAGAAAGTTTAGTGAGTCCTAAATTTTACTAAATAATACAAATTCTTCTTGGGAACAGGCTGCATTTTTCATAGAATCATTGTAGAATCATAGAACGGTTTGGGTTGGAAGGTACCTTAAAGATCATCCATTTCCAAGCCCCTGCCATGGGCAGGGACACCTTCCACTAGATCAGGTTGCTCAAAGCCCTGTCCAACCTGGCCTTGAACACTTCCAGGGATGGGGCAGCCACAACCTCTCTGGGCAACCTGTTCCAGCACCTCACCACCCTCAAGCTTTAAGGCTTGTCCTTTTTTATTTCACTAAGCATTTTTCTTTTTCACTTAAATCAGTTTTTTTCTTATTTTATGAATCTATACACTCTTGTTTCTTCTACATATGTGTCTGCATTACTGTCATGGAACAAACCAGTTTTGTTTTCAATAGAGCTGGAGTGTAACCTGTGTTTTGCAATTTTATAAATACTTCTAAAGGCAGGTGAAAAAATGAATCTTATCCTTGGTCTGAGGAAGCACACTGTAAATCATCATCAGATTTAAACAAAATCTAACTCTTCTGCAGATTTTATGCTTAGGCTTGTTCCTGCTGGGACAAGCTGAAGCTTTATGGAGCTCTATGTGTGAGCACACAGCCTCTTTCATGTTTGCTTAAATGGAGTAGCTACACTATGGCACTTGCAAAGATGGAGCGAAAGCTGTCTGTTTTGAAATTCATGTTATTGAATATTATGTGTTAGTACTTATTACTCCCATAGCACACTTCATCTTCAAAGTATTTTGAAGACTTCCTGGATCAAACTAGTAAGCTCTCAATGAAGAGGAACACAACCCTGTATGTTTGAGTCAGGGTGATAAATATAACTTGTTGTTACATAGCATGATGTTTCTTGTGTGCTACAAGCTGATTAGCCACAGGAATAAATGTAGGGGGATTTATAACAGATCTCCTTCAAAAGCACCAACTTATGTTTTAGAGGCAGCAAGCAGCAGAGGTAGTGATTGCCTATGTAAGCAGTTCCAGCAAGTTCAGTGGCACTATGTCAGTGTGGTATTGCTGCCACTCAGGGCAAGCACCAAGAAAATCTGTCGTTTAGGTCACACAGGTTTTTTTAATGGCACTGTTGCAGGCAAAAGTAAGATTTTAGTTGATGCTGACTGTTATTGTTCTGGTGTGTCATTGCATCTAGCTTGATTTACATCAGCTGAGGATCTGACCCAAAATTGATTTGCTGTCTATAAATACAGGCAGAATGGGGGTGTTGCTTTTATATGCAGCAATTAAACTGTGGTAAAAACTTGGCTTCAGCTCATCACTGAGTTTTGGTTGTTTTGGTGTTTGTGGAACATGTAGTCTAGAGTATTTGGATATGAGTAGCCAGGTGTTTCTCAATACTGAAGCTGTTCATGTGGAAGTGTGCACAGATAACAGAGCTCAACCTGTCCCAACTCTTGGTGGTGCCCCTACAGCATCTGAAGTTCTTATGAAAGGACTGACTTCTGAGAAATCAAGGCACAGAGTCTCAGCCCCTCTTTTTCAGCAGGAACTCTCAGTGACTGATAGATTCAGATTAGTAGCTGGACTAGTTCTCAAGTGAGTACTCTTTGCCTGGCTGGGAACCAAGTGCCTGTTTTGGCTCCAAAGCAGTACTTGGTCTTAAACCTCCATGTCCAAGAAGGAAAGGTCAGTAAATGCCCTTAGCACCTAGTGAATAACTATGCTTGATGCTGTTTCTTGCTTTCTTGTATTTTTATTTTTTGGAAGTAAGAGAGTTTTTTTCAAAACACATTGTAACTGAAGTAGAGCTGTCTTAAATCTTATAAATTTAAGTTACAAAAGTTTGTAATTCTGTAGGTTTTAAAATTAGGAATGAGTTGAAACTTTCTGTTTACTAAAGTTCTCTGTTCTATGCTTTAAAGTCCATGCAGATTTGCACCCCTAGTTATGTGTATTTAAATGAACAGACGAATTAGGAGAATTGAGGGGTAAATGTTGGAAAAGGCACTGATGGCGTTTTTATTTTTTCTTTTTCTCCCTCTGCTCTTTCCATGTTGAAGCTGTTTAAGTTGTTCTTTTTCTGCTTTCCCTGCAAGCACTGTTTATTCATTCTAAGAAAACATCAGTTGGGTAAACAGAAGTATTTATATGTGTAGCACTGAAACTCCTACTAAAATGCAAATTGTGCTGCAGGGAAGATAGTTTGGGCTTTTCTTTCCTCTTTGCTTTTCTTTTTTGACAGTCGGTTAATAAAGACTCAACAATAAGCAGCTGCCTGTGATGTCATTTGGGACTTTGTCCACAGAGCTTGTATTTACAAGTACTGAGCAACTACATAGCAGCAGCAAACCCAACTATCAGCAAACTTCATGTCTGCTGTTACTGGAGGACTTCAGTAGTGCTGTGGATGGTGTAGAAAGCTAACTCTGTTCTTCTAACCACAGACTTTTAAAGGTTGTTAAATAAACACTGGATAAACTCAAGAGAATTTCTGGACTGCAAAGACTTCTTACGGTTCTGAGTTCTCCAGAGCTTGCATGTTTTGATTGAACTGCTGCAAGTAAGACTTTTGCTGTTTTGGTGTTTTATCATCTTTGTAAAGCTTATTTTCTCTAGGAGTGTGTCAGCATTGCTGTTTGTAGTTTTGCTTTAATTAGAGCAGCAAGTATGTAGTTGTTAAGAGTAATCGCAGCCATGCATCTAAGTGTGGTTCAGCAACAGAGTAAAGGACAAATGAAAACTTAATTCTGGCTTTTGTTTGCATGAGACTACACTGAAGGGGCTCTCTCTTAATTTAAGTGATGAAACTGTAAGATTCTTAAAAATCTCTTGAGCACTGTCATTAACTGAGCAAAAACTAGTCTGTCTTAAGATTGTTCTTTTATAATTTCATGGTATTTATCTGAATATTCAAAGTATTTTTAATATAATTTCCTTCTTTGTTTTAGTACAGTTTTCATTAAAAATTGCTTTGCTCCTTATGCAGGCATTGATTTAAAGCAAAACTTGACTATTTTTACTTTTAGCCCCTGTTCAAATTCTGGAGGTATATAAGTTTAGAAGAATGAATCATACAGTACCTTGAAATCTGATGCGTTTTGGATAAAATGAGTTGTCAGTTATGTGAGAAACAGTATTTTTTGGTTTGAGTGTTTGTTAGAAGTACAACAAATTCTGAAACATCAGTGCAGAAACACTATTACACTGGTAAGTGCTGTCAAAAAACTTTCTATACTGCCAGCTGCTTGTGGGACAGAACTATGTTTCTGACCACTGACTCATTAATTTTCAGGACAACTAGCTGTGATTGTCATGGACTTATTCCCATTTTACACAGGGGAAACAGGCCCATAGATTTGATTTATTTAAACTTAGTTTACCCACTTCAAAAGCTGATAACGAACCCCATATCTCCTGCTTCTCATTTCAGTCCTTCACCAGAAGCCCATTCTAAATTATTGCAATTTCAGTTGTAGTGTCTTTTCCAGGGAGTAACCTGATCACAGTACTATGTATGACGAACTCTTTTATTACTGTTTACCTCTATTTAATGATCTGTCTTTGTGGAGATAAAGCGCATTTCTGAGGAATGAAATCAGAAAACTGATTGGCACTTATATGAGGGTAAGTCAGTATAAATCAGTCAGATAGGAATTGGGGGATTCCTCTTGAATTGTTAGCACTATTGATTTTGTTTTGCTTTTCTTGCTACTGACTTTGTTCACAAGGCCTCTCAGTCCTACACAGGCAGGGATTTTTGGGGCTTCCTATTAAGGTTTGAGTGGCTACAACTGCGGATGCCCCTCTCAAGTGACCCTGTTTCTACAGGAAATCAAAACCTGTCTGTCTCTTCTTTTGATGCTCTAATGTAGCTTGGCATGTCAAGATATTGTGCAATTCAGGAGCTGTTGTTCTGTCTTTGGAATTAAAGCATATTCTCCTGGGAAATTTAAAAACCAAAACAACCCTAAATTTAGCTCTGCATTAATGTCATGCAAATGGCAAAGGTTTTGGGGTCTTAAATAAGAGCATAGAGTTTTATTCTTTAGTTGTTCATCCTTCTTCTTCAGAAATAGTATAAACAAATATTTATGTTCTTTGAAAGACGTTTTTGTAGCTTGGAAGCTTCCATTAAATACAAGAGGGAAGAACAGAGAATTGTGATGAAGCCTTTCCCTGAGGAGAAGGAATGGGTTTAAGGTTAGGTGGTTTCACCCCTTCCATGATGACTCCTGTGGGCCAGTCCTTCCTTTCCTCTGCCACTTTGTGGCAGTGAATTGATAAGGGTATTTACACTTGCAAAATATTTGGGTATCATGTTGGCAAATACCTAAAAAATCATAAGTTAAAATTTAAAAAAAGCTCATGTCCCACTTATCTTTCTCACTTGAATTAATTTTAAAGGCAAGTCCTAATCTTACAAATGTGAATTTGAGAAAACCTCATGAACTTCTCTGCTATTGTTCTTGTGCATGAGTTGTGTATAAGTGTTTAGAAGCTTAGATTTAAACAATTAGAAATCCTGCCCCAGTAAATGTAAAGTACAATTCCACTTCAGTCAAGAGCAACTCTTCAGCTAATTACCTTCAGAGCAGAAGCAGACTCTCAAAACCTTATGAGCCTGGGGGCATTTTTTTTTTCCATTTTCCTCTCTTATATTTCCCTTCTCACATTTACATTTTCTTCCTTATATTCCAATATAGCAAATTAGGATACAGAGTGAGCTAACTTTTCAGGAGGGGGATCCCCTGGTTGGATTTTCCCTGGATCTGAGAAATCTGCCCTAGGATACTGCATATAATCTGATAACATTCTGGGATGGCATTAAAGGGGACAATTGCCAACAGAATGTCAATTCTTTTGGCTTTCTCACCATCTGAAAAGAAATGGAATCAGTGCAGACTCCAGCCTGTCAGCATCTGACAAGTGGGACTGAGGGTGGGATAAAAGCCCCAAAACAAAGGCGCCGAAGGGAAGCACAGTTGGCTGAGTAGCTTAGCATGGTTGAGCCAGGGCCAAATACGGTGTGATGCTCTGCAGCTCCTGTGTAGTTCTGCACGTGTTCAGCTCCTGGCAGGATTGGAGCTATGCTTAAGAACAATCTATGCCAAAGCTGCCAGAACACCGCCAGAAGTTATAACATGTCATATACAGGTTTATTACTAAAATAGGATAAATGTACAATGTAAGCATAACATGAACCATTAACACTTGTAGTACTTTGTTCTGTACTGTCTAATGATACCACTCATGTAGCATGCAGAAACCTGAGTTACGTTAGGTATTCTCTGATGGTTACATAAATTAGTCATGATGTTTGGGGGATGAAAATTTAGATAGCTATTATGTGAAAAATACTCGGAAATTTGTTATGATTCCACTGACTTGCATTCAGGTGAACCAGATAAACGTGGTTTGTTCAGCAGCAATGGCTTCTGGAAGCTGGCAGTAACATTGTCTATGGGCTATGAATGATGCAGACCGTGAAAAGCAGGTTGGATTATAAAGGAATGGCTAAAAATTATGTTGCTGAAATACTGACTATTAGTAATGACACACAGCAAGAACAAATGCTACTATTAAACTGCATGTTTGATAAGCTTTCCACAGGACAACGCTTTTCCACAGCCAAACTAGCTTTGGATAGTGTGTGCACGTAATAGGTCTGTGCAGAATCAAATGCATGTCACAATTTATTTCCTTTGACAGTGCTAATTGATTATTATAATTCATCGTTATCTAAATTGTTAAATTCAACAGTTTACCATATCCTTTTGTTTCTTTGTTACTCGGACATAATACAAATAGGAAGAGTTAATTACTGCATGTAACAACAGAGGCGAATTTCATTGTCTGCTTCACTTGATTGGAGCTGTGTTGAATCACAGCTGTGGATTTTCAGTAATGGTGGAGAAATGGAAGCAGGAATTCTTTTGCAATGAAGTTGCTTTTTGGTGGTAGCTAGCATTTTTATTTTCAATAGTATTCTTTTTTTCAGCTGGGCTGTATTGTGCTTGCTTTGCCTGTAGTAAGTATTACCTAATTGTGCAAACTAAAATCATGTGTGCATTGATCCTGTTGGGAATCAGTGTGGCACTCCTTTAGGAATACAGCACAACTTGTACAAGTAAAAGGACTGCATTTGCGTCTAAAATGACTTACTCCACCAGATATGAGCACTTGGCTTTTTTCCTTCAGTGCTCTGGTGATGTTCAGATCTGCATCTGCTGAGTAAAAGTGCTGTCAGCAAGGGAACTCCAGAGAGATTAAGCGGTGGCTTGTTTTATTTAGATTCCTAAAGCTCTGATCTACACTGCTATCTTCTAAGATTTGGTGTAACTTTACTGTAAAATGTAGGATCTTTTCAGCTGATCTGAAATGATCTGACAAAATGGTTCATAGCGATAAGATTTTGGGGGGTTATTTTGCCAGTAGAGGGCTGTGTTAAACTGGATAAAATAACTCCTTGTTCTCACATTTTCACTGAGTAACAGCTGAAAGCATATGGTTGTTTTCAAGGGCAAAACAAGTAAATTATTGGATTTTTTTAGAAGATACTAAATGATTGATTATTTAAAATCAGAATCACATCACTTTTACAGTACAACACAGTTCTGTGTCAGTCTAATTAGACTGAATTCTGGTCTTTAAAATACATCACACTTACCTGTTTATTCTAAACTGTTCAAGGTTGATAGCTACAGCCCTAATAAGTCATTAAACTGATGTGATACACAGCAACAGCATGTAGCTTTGCTATAATGAAACAAATGATAAAAGATCTGTTTTTCAGAAGTATGATCATGTTTTCTTTTGTTGTGGCCTCTAAACTAGCAGTCATTATTCAGGCTCTGGTGCTGCAGGAGTTGACCTTTGGCAAAATATTTTGTTATCCTCAATCTTTTATAGGGGCCTTTTGTGAACTCTGCACAGCTCTCATTTTGCTGATTGCATTTAAAGTCATTTATTGCACAGTGTTTGCCCTCCTAGCAGATGTTAAAGGATTCCCTGCCTCCCCCTTAAAGGCTACTCCTCCGCAGCATCTAATTATAACCTACACAAAAGATTAACAGATGTTATAATTGTCTTAACTCATTGATTAAATAGTTTCTGCATGATTTGCTCTCTCTTCCCCTCATCGCTGATTTGTGAGGTCTTTTTGGATGAGTCTTCTGCATCTGCAGTTTGTTAACAGAGGTGGTCTTCAGGTTTTAACTTTTTGGTTTTGTGGTTCAGTTTGAGCAGGTTATAGATGTTATTCTGGACAATGTGACAGAAAGTGTTAAAAATGGGCGTGTTAATAGTTGCTTTAATTCCACATATTCCTGTTTTTCCTCTTCCTTTTAACCATTCCGTCTGAAATGTATGTAAAAAGCAGATTAATTTTAATGTATGTAAGTTAGAGCCTGGAGGGGTAAATGCTGAGACTTATGTAGCAGTGATTTTTGTCCATATATTTCAGTTGTCCCTTGCAGAGGGAATTAGTGGCTGAGAAAACCAGTTTAAGAAGAAAATTCCTAGTAGAAGAAAATAGCTAATAGGACTTTCCTAGTAAGATCTGAAACAGCAATTAGAAGACTTTGGCTTTCCTTGGGGTTTTTCTTGATGTGGTTCTTTTTTTCACCTCACAAAATCAAGGTTGCTTGATGTTTGAGCTAACTAAACTCTCCTCTGTTGTGTTCCCACATTGAGGTGAGGGCTTTTTTTTCAGGTGGATCCATAGTCCTTCTACAGCTCAACAGTGCCAAGCTTAAATGTTGTTTTATGTTCTTATAAATCTTTTAGCACCTTGAACTAGGTCAGACAAAACAATGTTTCTTTTCAGAGAGGTGAAACATCTTGCACATGTATTACCACTACTGGGGATTTACTTAAATGTTCTTCCCTGTTGTTTGGATTCCATATAACTTTTCTTCTTTCACTGACACAGATGCGAGTTGTTGGCAAGTCCACAAAGATTTCCATGATAGTCTCTGAATGTCCCACAGTTCTACGAACCTGCATCTGTCATAGGGCTTCAGCCTAAAGTGCTCTGCCTTGCTTAGTTCAAAATTAGTATAAGAAAGCAAAGTCAGTGGAGAGCATTTTCTCACACATTCTCTAACAAAACCTCTGAACGGGTTAAAGAAGAGAAACTGATTAAAGGCTTGAGGCTTGAATTATGGGCTTGATTATTCAGAAGCCATAAAATATTGTGCTATTCCCCCTGCTTATCCCCCAAATCCTACTCAAACATAAAACTGTTGCCTGGATCCCTAGTGAGAGAAACCACCTCGTGTTGAGGTTGGGCATACCTTCTCCTATCAAAACCTTTTTTGTATTTTTGGTTGCTGAAAATATTTATGTTCTGTGTGGATCTTTGGGGAATATTGACTCAATTAATGCAAATTCATGGGTATGTGGGACACCCTGTGTGATTCTGCTTTGCTGATACTTTGTGAATATATACTCTCTTTACCATGAACACCACGCATAGTGCTGGCTGTGAGAGTTTACAATATAACCTACAGGGCTATAGGTTTTTTAATGCTGGTATTTCTCTTATTCATGAGTTTTATTAGGCTGAATAATCAGCCTAATGCACAAAAGCATTTTTCTGGGGATTCAAAACTGCTCTAGAAACACAGGTACTTTGTGGAATTAACAAAGAACACTGTATCCTCCCGGTTTTTAAATGACATCTCAGTGCTCCTGAATATTTTTCATTTATGAGCTGGGGGGAGT
>JANHGB010053160.1:0-20774 GCA_026283785.1 Coracopsis vasa
TATTACAAGAATAGAGATAGTCAATGACATTAACCTGTGCTGATGCCTCTGTGTTATCCAAAAGAAGCCAGGAACAGGGAAATTATAGTGGAGTCTTCAATGGGGTGGTTACCTGATGTGATCGTACTATAATCTGACATGAACACATTACTAAAGTGTGAACCAATAAAATAATTTTCATCACCTATTTTAAACATTAGTTTGCCTTAAACTCCAATTAGTTTAGCAGGATTTGATTGAAAAAGATCTTCCTAAAAGTGTTCACTTGCAAGTCTTTATAACAAATCTGGCCTGCATAAGTCCCTTCCCTGAGGCTGAGCTTCAGAAGAGTATCCTATAATCATGTTCCTGATGCTGAGGAGTACTTAAGGACTGTTCCCTTGTGGGAATCCTCCTGAGTTGCAACGTCCTCATGGGAGCAAGGATTAATTTTAGCTCTACTTCTACATGTCCCAGTATGCTGACTGCTGTGTAATGTGTCAGAGGCAGATTGCTGTTACCCAGATTTAGACAGCTGGGTAGTTCTCTCTTCTCTGTCTCTCATTTTTACTGGCAGAGCCTCACATGCAATCTCCTCTTCTTGCCATTGCGTAGATCGAAGAGATGATTCTTATTAATACTAATAAGGGATTACTATAAGGAGCAACTTGCAGAGCCAGTATTGCACTGAGGAAGTGAGCAATCTCTTCTCTCTTTCTGCTGCTTTAGGACAAGTAGTGATGGGCATGTACTGCAGCAAGGAAGATTCAAGTTAGACATTAGGCATAGAAACTCACTTTATAAGGGCAAGGATGGGGAGTGCTTGAACAGATGGCCTTGAGAGATGGTGGCACCTATGGAAGATCATGAAGTCAATCTACACAAGCACTGTCAGGACAGATGTGGACAGTATTGGTCCTACTCATCTGTAGGCAAAGGGTTGGAATTTGTAACCTTTCCAGGTCTTCTCCACAGGGAAATTTCTTTGCCACCCGAAGCATAGTTTTAGGTAGGTAAACTGCCATTACTTCTACACGAACTTTGATAACTCTATGTTACTGAAATTGGGCCTGCCACTCATACGCTATGTCAGCTAATACTTCCTCACCTTCCCTGACCATTTACCAAGCCCTGATCATTTACAGTGTTACAACAGCAGGTTGTCAATGGCATTTGTGTGCACCACAGTTAACACTTTTTCGTCTCTACAGAAAAGTGTCTTTTAACATGTTCCAACAGCATAAAAGCAGAAGGAACTGAACTATAAGTAGGAGGCAGGAAGTATCATTAGTTAAGAAGCCAGGAAGCCAGCCTGCAGGTTGTGTAATCTTGGTTAAACTGTGCTTTTAAAAACACAATGCTTTGCAATCTCTCTTTTTTTCTCTTACAAACTCTCTCTTGTTGTTTCTGCAGTTCCAACTGCAATTATGCTCTGGGGTGTTGCTGTACTCCTGTAGTAAGTTAAAGTGAAAGGGAGCATACATGGATATATTACACCCCTGCTCCACCCCATTATAATAAGAAACCTAGGAGTGTGAAGAGCTGCTCCCTCACTTTTTATGTTTGCTCAGCTAGGTAGAGGCTTTTAGCATGTATATCAAACTAAGCAAACAAAAGCACACAGTACATGTGGTCTATATATGATATCGCTTCTCCGTGCCTTTTCGCATTTGAGCATTAACTATTTACAGCCAGGAAGGATTATGAAAATACAGATAGGAAAAACTACCACAGAATTATTATGCAAGCTACTTAGCACCTAGAGTAATTGTATTTCAAAGGGACTTTTAAATTACTGCATGAATAGAAGTGACAGAATACACCCAGGATGGGAGAAGGGCTTCATATGTATCATCTGGCAATGGTGTATAATGGGTATAATTTTTGTAACAGCTGTTAGGTGCTCTGAAGCTATACTACATTTATGGAATTTTCCATTGAGCTCTAAATATTCAGGTCACATACGCAGTTAAATTTCCAGCAGTGGCAGCACAGATAAAAGCACTCCAACCGTATGCCATAATTGTGCTCTATTTAGAGAGTGCAGCAACTCAGGCATTTTCACAGCAGTCATCTTAGATACAGTATACATTCTGCTTTATAAATGCCAATTCATTAGCGCATGTAACACGTAGCATGCTGCTCTTAAAAAAAAGGGACAGTGCTATGTTTCAGTGAGGAAGAAACATGCAGAAAAACCTATTATTTAGAAGGAGGAAAAGAAATATGGAGAGAATTTCCAAATTCAGTTTTGTCTTTTATATAAAGATCTGTAGAATATCAAAGTCCATTTTGTAAGAGGTTTCAAATAAATGGCAGTAATTTGAGTGTCCATAAATTAATATTAAAAGGAATCAACTGATTGGAAATTTCCACTTCAGGGTATTGAATTGCTATAGATGAAATCTGTCACAGAAAGAGTATGTCATGGACAGGACATGGTTTCATAATACAGTGAGCAAGCATGTGTATTTTATAAATTATTTGTAGTGATGATAATCTAGCTACAATTCCAGGCTGCAAGAAAGATAGTAACATTATTGTAATGCTCCATGCTAAAGGTTTTTTGCATTCAGCAGGTACAAAGCCAGCAATTCTGATCAAAACCAGATACTAAAAATGAAGGAAAAATCATTCTATCACTGCAATGAATTTAAATAAAACACAAAGAAGAAAGCACTGGAGCTAAAAATGATGCTTTAGTTCAGTACTCTGAAGTGGTCAGGAAGGCATGTTCACCTGTTGTGCTATCAGTTCTGAGACAGCCAGCATGGCTGTGTGAGATCGGGTATTCATGAAAAGTAGGTCAGTGCAGTCAATCAGATTGAGTTCCCAGTCTTACTAGACTTATGAATAAAATATTTAGTACCTTTTTATACAACTATGCTCCATCTTGAACAGCAGATGTATTCACCTGCTTTAAGTTCTATTATGATCACAAAATGTCTCCATGACCATTAAGGTGGACCACTAAACTCTCTTTTTAAGTCACATTTTTGTGGTCTTCTGTAAATTCAGTACATATTAAAGGAAGTTGGTGCAGTACATTGACCTTACACCTTCTCTGCTCTAGAAGCCTATAGTTAACAGACCTTTGCTCTGTCTTTTGCTCGTCTTGTCCTTGGCCCTGTAGTAGCTGTGCAGTTTGTCTCATCCGGAAGTTTAGTCTTGCCTCACCTAAGGAATCCTCAAGGAGGTCTGTGCAGAGGGTGATGGGTGGACCACAGCTGGAACATGCCCACTAACTTTGGTTACGGAATATGTTTTCTGGAGACAGAAAGCTGGTTATTAAACAATATTGATGGCTCTGACAGGTCCCACAAAGGAGCTTTGCAATGTTACTGCTCTGTTGGCCACCCTTTTCTCTCTTCTGGGAGTTTACAGCCCCTTTGCACACATCTGGGAGAAGGGAATGCCTGGTTCACATCCTCACGTCCAGCTCATACGAGGATACAGATACATGTTCTGTCAAGTCTGCTTGGCTTTTGGTCCAGTCAGCTGGGCAGAGAAATGGGAGCTAATGTGCTAATCTTACCCTGCTTTTCTTGGTGTGCTTTGCTTCACAGGCTGTGCAACGGCTGCAAGCCCTGGGCTGGGTCGTGCCAGGACATGGAACTGGCAGAAAGGGCCAGGGCTCTCCAAAGCTCCTGGAGGGAAAACACAGCTGCTGTGTGGGTTTCTTTCCACAGCTCCATGCCTCAGGCTTCTGACTGCCACAGTTCAGGATTCATATTCCGGCGCACACCTGGCTCATCCTTCTGGCAGGGAAACAGGGCAGAAGCATTATGCAGCATCTGAAAGGGGGCAAAGAATGATCATCCAGAAGCTGCCAGAACTCCTGACTCTTTTCTTCTCTGCTCTTGACATCTGGATTTTCTGAATTGCCACACACATTAGAAGATGGTTCTGTTGGGTGATACCTACTTCAAGCATTGTTCTAATTAGAGCCAAGGAAGGGCAGAAGAAAGTGAAAGGCAGAGCACCAGGTCTTCTTTCTGCAATATAACAATGTCTTACAAAACAATTACAGCAACTTACTCCTACTTTCAAGACACATACTAGCAAGTCTTGCCATACTAGCAGGATTTTGATTGTTAAAGGGGAGTATTAGTTCTGTTTCACGTTGTGCAGAGCATAAAGTTTTCATGGAACAGCAGACAATCTCTGTTGGAGGTCTTCTTCCAGCCACCAACCCTCAGAAGACCCCAAACAAACACAAATTTCCAGATTTGTTTAACTGGCTCAGGCTGTTAGAAGAGTCAAACAAAATCTTCACCTTAGGAAGGATCTGGACAGCAAATGCCATGATAAAATGGCTTTCCACAATTTCTGTATTGCTGGATGTACTAGACTGATAGCTCTGGTCCTTTGCTTTCATGCATTGCTTTGGGCTTATCGGAAATATTTAATCTGGGTGCCACAAGTGCAGAGAAATACTGCAGTCATATCAAGATGTAATCATGGAATAACAGCAAGACATTTTTAATAGGCTTTATGCAATGCTATATAATAGTGTGGCTTAAACCAAACACATAAAGTGGTTTTTTTTGCCTATCTATCTAATAGAATTGCAGATACATTCGAATTTGCTAAGATTTATTTTTATTTTTGAATTATAAATATGAAACAGGAATTAAAAACTGCAAACAGGACTTAATCGCCCATCAAAGAGACAAATCTGATGGCCCGATAAGGCTGCTGATTTCATCAGGGTTATATTTGTCTGCTTTTCCTCATTACTTCTTTGGGCAGTCACTTCTATTTTCAGCCATTTGTGCAGCCTGTCTTGCAGTTGAAACGGGCAGAAATAGTTTCTGCAGAATCAGTGAAATAAGCAAAGAGGCAGCTGTCACTGACCCCTTTGACTTAATTTTACCACATTCTTCTGCCTATAGTCTGAAGCATAAAATAAAAACATCTGAAGTGGAGCAGTCTGAGTACCCTCTTGCAGGATGTAGGTCACCCGTTCAGCTATCTGTCAGGCCCTGACACATAAGCTTTTGAGCTTATAAACCTTGGGATTGTGAATCAATTTCAGTATCCAAAGCTAATGGAAAGAAATTTTCAGCTATTTTTATGTATTTTTGGTACCTTTTTCCCTATTGAAGAAGATTATAGAAAGAGTTAATCATAAAAGTACAGACAAAAATTCGAATAGTGGCTCCTTTTAAGCAGCTGAAAGCCCATGTGGTACTAACCTTTATGTCCTTCTAAAACAAGCCTCTCTAATCGTCCAAATCCAGTTTAATCTTATTATCAACTCACTTGGCAGAATTAATATACTAAAATGGGCACTTTGCCAAGTTTTTTTATACATTAAGTTTCTGTTATGCCAATTCAATTACAAATTATTACAGAATTTAATCATATATAATGAACTAATGTAAGCAAAAAACCCGAAGAAGATACGGTTGACTACATTACAGTCTAAAGAGGTAATTAGTCTTATAACTCTGAAAAAAAGGGTATTAGACACCTATATTTATGCTGTGATAGATTCAAATCTACATGGCACATACATAGAGAAGGAAACAACCAAAGTCATCCAAACCTATTGGAAATGAAGATTGTTTCATTTTCACACTGAAATACCAAAAGTAAATGGTTCTAAATGGAAATCTTGTATTTCTGATTCGGATACTAAAACTTTGCCTGCTTAGTCTGAAGCACCAAAAGGGTTCCAACTTCCATATTTAGCACCAACCTAAAAATAACTTGGTTATTTACCGCTAAATCACTGCTATTCTCAGCACTGTTTCCAATAGAATTGCTTAGGCCACACTGGGAGGAGTAACAGTTGTGAACTGTTGCTCTAGTAATGCCTTAATTACCTGAGTTTAGAACAAAGACATAAGTACTATCTGTACTTACCTGTTGTCCAGGAAAACGTTTACACCAAAACCACTGTTACCATATCTAAGGGTGTGAAGAGCACTCTGATTACTTATGTGAGGGCAATAGGATTTCTGTGGGCATTTCAAAATCTAGAATGTGACCATTACAATCAGCTATCTGAAAACAATCAGTAGGCTTCTTCAGGCTGGGGCATGGTCATTACGAGTTGAGCAACATGAATTGAGACAAGATTCTCAAAATCCTGATTTGCAAAAGGTGAAGAGGATCTTTCAATACCATAGAAATGGAGAATTCCAGATCTGTTTACCTAAGCACTCAATAAAACTAAAACATACTGCACATGAGCCAAGACTAAGAGACTCATGTTGTAAAAGGATGCAGTAAATCACTGCACTGAATGCAGAAGAATATTTTATTGATAAAGCTACCCTTGAGATTTGATGCCACTTAGCACAAAAAAAATTAATGCTATCATTTCACCAGGCAGTTAGTGATGTTTCTGCCCTACTTGCTGTTTTTGCAAAAGGTTATTGAAAAGTACACACATCTGTTACTAGACTTTTTGCAGGCTCTCAGGGATCTCATGAGGAAACCCTGTCTCATCTACAGACAATGCTTGATCAGCAGAGATAAGTTTGACTTCTTGTTTTTTACTGAGGTATCCTCAGTTCTTTCCTGCTCTCTGGCACAACTTATGAGAGAAACCAAATTGGCTTGTGGTTTCCATTGGATCAGTCCTATAATCCTTAAAATAAAACCTTTTATTACATACAGATATGTGGACTTGTAGGACAAATGTCATTGTTATGTCTGCTGGAATGGTAATGGTCTGGGATGATGACCAAGCTTACTGAGGAAATACAGACTAAGTGGATCTACATCCTTTTATTTCCCCCATGGTTCACATACCCTGGCATCCTGTCATGAGTGTCTATGATGTAGCAGTCTCTTTGCTGAATAGCACATATGTCTGGTATATTCGTTATCTTCAATCCTATCCAAAGACATAAAGAATATGAAAATCCAGAAAATTATTGTTAACATTTTTTTTTTTGGTATTTCAATTTTAATTATAGACTCAAGCAGTGAGGAAAGAAGGATAGCCTGGCAGGTCAAGCCAGGAGCTGTCCTCAGAGCTGAAAAAGTTTCTGAAACAGTGAAAAGGGACACCATGCCTGCAGAGAATTCCTGTTCTGATCTTATCTCAGCCACCAGCTTCCTTTCAATCAAAGCCCATCCTCTTCCTCTATGCCTTACCCCTGAAACTAGTAATATTTATCTATGCCAAGGACAAACTCAGAAGCATTTATCAGTTAAAGACCACAAGACATCAGGATGTGCCCAGGCTGTATAATGCTGACAATGAACTGGTCTGAGTACAAAACTCCTACGCCTAAATCTGCTGAGTGCTCACATGAAGTGCTGAGCCATCCTTCAGACCTGTGCCAGGTAATGAAGCACTTCTGCATGCATGGCACAGTCCTGTGCTACCTGTGAACACTGCCAATACCAGGACAATGAGAGGTACACATATATTAGTGAGCACAGAACATGCTCAGACCCTAGGTACTTGATTTTTTCCCTAGGAAAAATCAACTTGTTTACTTTAATTAATGCATGAGTTTGTGTTCTTATCCAAGAATGGTTACTCAATTGAAGTTATGGTCACTTTCATTTCATGTGAATGTTTAACAGAAGGACTCTAAAAAATAACAGTGGCAAGCAACCACTAGTTTCTCTGATCAGTTCTTGGCTCACTTTTTGTTCTAATTAGTGTAATGATGCAATTAGCATAACTTCATGAATTTTTTGTGTATGTATTTTGCACACTCACCCCTATTTCTGTCACTGACCTCATTTGAATTACTTGAAGTATGTACCCATTCCTTTTAGCAGATTTAACCACTATGTGTCATGTACCACTGGGGAGAAAATTCTGCCTTGTATTCTCAATATTTAACAAAAAGCATTTGAAATAACAATAAAACACACATGTTGCAAAACCAGAAAAGAGCAGGGCTCAGCTAGGGGAAGTTCTGTCTGCAGTCTGGGTAGAGTGAGATCAAGAAATCTTCACAGGCTGTGCGTCAGTCAGTGCCCGAACAAAAAATTGGCTGTTCTGTTTGCTTATTTCAAGAAAATTATAGGTCTTCCAAAGATGTAAGTTTTTCAGTGTCACAACTTAGACATACGATAAATGATGCAATCTTGAACAGAAAATGCAAAACACGTTTTCTTCAGATTTACCTTGATCCTTCAGGTCTGGTTGAGGTCTACAGAACAAGCCAAAGCCCACAGCAGAAGTCAGTGGCAGAAGACCCAAGTGCTAAACTTAAAACATCTGTCTCCAGTTCTTTTTGAATGGTTTGGGCACAACCTTTTGGACAGGAGCATATACAGCCAGCCACTTGATGCATAGGGAAAGGGGATCTCCTGCTTAATGGTAATGCTTAAATCTGCCCTGTGTGTGAGTGAGGAGATGCTTGAATGTTTCCAAGGAGCCAGCCCAGATGAGCACAGTAGGCACTGCCCAGCAGCAGGCATCAGCAGCTCAGCCAGAGGTGTGGGGTGTAATGCATGGCAGCACCCCACACCATGGGCTGCAAGGAGTCACGGCTGTGGGCAGCCCTAGGTGCTGAGAGTCACACGGATGGGATTATGTGGATATACCTGCCCTGCACTGAACCACCTGGGGCTTGGATGTCCCAGCCCTGAGCATCAATGTGAGGTATGACAGCTGCTTGGAGCGAAAAGATAAGGAACTGGTGAGAATTCACTAATAAATCCTTGGGGTGGGGAAGTGGGATCTGGCTGAGCTTCAGGATCTTTATCAGATTCTGTGGCACACAAAAGCAGTCAAATAAATTGCTTCCAGATCTATGCAAGATATGGAAACAAGTCAGGTGCTTTTTAAGCTGTGCTGCGTTTATAGGAGCAACTTAGCAGCTTTATCTTGGTGCTGCATTTGCAGTGAGTGATGACGTGCCAGGATCTTTGCTGCTTTGGTAGCAGGTCACTCCTTTGCTTGGCCATGGGCTGCCCACTGCCGGTGGTGAGTTGATTATAATCCTCTTTGCCATACGGACACTTATAAAGGATGTTTTCCAACTAGAAAGATGCAAACATGCTAGTGTGCTTTATCAAACATAAAAGAGAGCTACCTGATAGAAATTATAGCATTCGCTGCCACTTTTTCCATTTTTTGCTTTATAAAACACAGATAGTTATCCGCATCATAAAAAGGACAAAATATTACCAGTATTATTGCAGCATATGATTATACTTCGCTTTTAAGAAGTTTTATTTTCATTTTTCTGTGGACAGTTGGGTTCTGTATTAATGCTATGAGTGATTATTTTTTTTTCACATATCTAAAGTATAGTTACACGGTGAAACTCATTCCAATAGGAATTTAGAGAAACCACAAATAAAAATGACTTTGCAATGACAAATTCATGGCTAAAGGATCATCGGTGTCTGTTAAGTACCCTAATTCAAACGTAAACTCCAGCTAAACATGTTCCCAAACTATTAAAAAGGGAGGTGTTCTTCTGACAGAAATATTGTGTAATTGCTTTGCTTTTAATTAGCTTATCTTAAGTTGACATCTCTGATGCCAGATGATGTGGAGCTTTCTTCTGAATATGCAGAATTTAAAATATTCAGCCTTCCTCTCATGTGATAATTTTACTCTCTCCAAGATGTAGATCTTGTCATATAAGTCGTACTTGTTAGAGATGTTCCGTGTGTGCTTCCAAGTGCTGCCAAGCAGGATTTGCTGAAGTGTTACCTTCAACCATATCATACTTTCAAAGGGATCTTAGTGAGAGGTCTATGGGGACTTAGTTGGTTAGCAGCATTCTGAAGTGTGGTCAATGGGTTTTTTTTCTCATTTGTCCAGGAGAAAGAGTGAATTATGCCAGCTAAGATCACTGCTTTTCAGAAAGTGGTGTGTGAGATCTTATTGTACTATGAAGAGATACAGAGACCACATCGCCTAACTCTAGAAAAGCATAGTTGGGATTTGAGATCTTGCAGGAGTTAGTAGAAGACAATGGAACACAGGCTTCAGTTTCTCTAAACCTGTGTCATGTTCTCCCATGGAAAATGAGACCATAATGACAAAACCCTGGAGAAGGACTCTTCCTGCCCCACCTCTGGGAGGCTGAGCGCTCTTTTGCCACTGATACATTTACAGCATGTGACTTATAGAGCACTGAACTGCTCAATAAGCTGCAGCAAGTTAAGAGGAGGGCCCCAGGCTGGATAGCGGCTGGAGCACTTACACCGTAAGGAAAGAATGACCATGCACAAGTGGAGAAATCTCCAGAGAAAAGATGTTCTCACCTCAGCCCAGTTTACATTATGCAGTTTTATTGGTTTAGCCAATGGAGAAAGTCCCTCTACCCACTCTCTCCATTGTCATGCCTGTTTGGGCTATTGACTAATGATGACAGAAGCTATTTCTGCTTAGCTGCGTTGCCAGCCATCTGCTGGTTATCCGACTGATAGTAAGTTGTGAAAGCCATAGAAAGTTTGGTTTTTTATTAAACGAAAATGAGACTTGTAACAGAAAACTACTTCTCAGAAGCAACACTTCCTCCAGAAGGATGGTGCAGTGTTTGACACGGCGTGAGGCTTCACAATAAAGGTGAACACTAGCTCACCTGACAGGGTTATCAGTGTGGAGCTATCTGATTTCATAGCACTGCTGAATCTGGGATCAGCAATTGCTCTGCCTTTGATTCTCACAGGTAAACCCAAGCAAACAAATGAGCAGACAAGATGAGAATTACAGTTTTGATTCTTCTTTTTCTTCCATCCTTGAATGACAGAGTGTCAAAGAGTGATCTGGTTTTGTGGCATTGCTGAGGTTCTCTCCTTTCTTTTTCAGGAGAAATAGGACATGTTAATAGCAATAGGTATGCAAAAAAGGAGGTAAGTGAACAGATGTGCAGAGAAAATCACTGGGCAGAAATCTCACCCTTGGGCTACTTAAGCATATTGTATATGAACTCTGCATAAAAGCTCTGTATCCCTTGGCTCTCAGATAGTAATTATGATCAACCTGCAACTAAGCAGCTTAAAAGACTGCTCAGCATCTGCATTTGCACGTAGTTCCCAGATGCAGCCATGAGTCAGTGGAAACAAACCCAGCCTGTGTGACTTTGTGCAGCCTTCTGCTCACAATTAAAATCAAGATGGATGGGAGACACTTCTGTGATTCTTTTTTCCCCACAGAGGGAGCCTCTGGAGACCACACATGCACTGCTTCAATAGCAGTCATGTCAACAGCAGGACAGAAAACCATGGTTAATGAGTGATCCAAGATTACCACCAGTCAGTGCAGTGCTATTAAAATAAGGGTGCAGAACTACGTGTAGAATTGTCTGAAAAATATTGACCAGAAGGCTCTATTTCCACACAAATATCCCTTTTCCACTCCTTTCCCCCAAATCACAGACAAAATCTGTGCTACAAATGTCTACATGTTTCCATATTTAATTCCAACACCAAACACAATGACCATAAAAGGAGGGTCATACCAAGCTTAACGTAACAATGCCATTAGATTGCACAGCCACCACATCTAAAAGGTACCGTAGCATAGGTATAATGCTGGTTTGAATCAGGCTGTGTAGCAGCAGGAGGCTGACAGGACTTGTTCAGTCAGCTTATGTTGTG
Source organism: Coracopsis vasa (assembly GCA_026283785.1). NCBI lineage: Eukaryota > Metazoa > Chordata > Aves > Psittaciformes > Psittacidae > Coracopsis > Coracopsis vasa. The sequence goes on from JANHGB010053160.1 coordinate 11,521, forward strand.
ATGTCTTCTTCTGAGTTTTGGGCTGCTGAAGTTGGGTTGACACTAGCTCCTAAGTTGACACAGTGTCAACCTAGGAGCTAGGTAGGTAAAAGCCAATGTGAGTTAAGATTTACATATCAGTAAAGCTGATTTAGGGCAAGTGAGATTCTGACCTGTAAATCTCATTTTTTTGTCACACCGGTACAAATGGAAATTTAAGTGTGTTTTTCCAAATGAGCATCCACAAGAGAAGAATTAGGCTCACAGTATCCAAGTCTCACCACACTATGCTCTTGGACAAGACTTCAGCAGGCAGCAGAACCACTTTCCAGGGGAAATCAAGTTCAGCATCAAACACCATTGCTCCATCCTACCTTTTCCTCTCTTCATAGCTCAGCCCTGGGATGTGCTGTCCAAGAACTGCGGTGCATTGCACATCTGAGAGCTCCACCACCCACCATGTCCAGCTAAGGTACGCTCGCCATCCTGGTGTGTGTGCTTTCCAGTCATGAACTAAATACACTCAGGCTGAGCTGAACTCAGCTATTACTGAGGACTCGAAAACAACAGAAGTGGTTTAGCTGCTATAGATGTTGCCTTGGGGGTACTGCATGACGCTTAAGGACATTAGGGAGTAAGGCATCTGTAGCACACACAGATGAGGGAAAAGCAAAGGACTTTCAAAAGATCTATGATGAGAAAAGTTCCACTGCACTGTATTTTCCCAACACAGCACAACTCCAGAGGAAAGTGAGAGTGGGGGTTCATGTGCCAGCATGGAGTTAAAAAAAAAAGTGCCAATTTATTCAGGCATGGGCTGGTCACCCTGTGTTGCCCCAGTATTCTCTCCAGGACAGCAACACAGCAACAGCATGTGTCAGTGATGAGTACAGGTTTCAAGACACCACAATCTGTCACACAGCTGCTAATGACACCAGAGCTACATCACATGGGGACCAGAGTGATGTTGGCTTGAAGAGCTCCCTCTCCCTGACAACACTTATCTGGATGCTTGCTTGCTACCCCAGGCCACAATGCACCATATTTTTAGTTGCATCATTTGTTCACTACCTTGTTCCTTTGTATTTCTACCAGGACAGTTTTCATCGGTTAGATGGATAAGCTGACCAACAGCAGTGGGATGTCCACATGTTGATATTGCCAGGGAAGGGGATTTCAGCCAAGACAACTAACTGTTATGGGGGGCTTTGGGAAGACAGTGTAGGGGTAAAATTAATAGTTCTTGGTACAGATAGAGACAAACGTGCTGCTGAACATGCTGCCTTGCTTTTGCTCAAGCTTGTCCTTGTCAAGTAGCCCAAATAAGATTCAGTATGCAAGGTCAAATGAGTCAGCAGGAGTGTCTCCACTGAAAGGCTCTGGTTGCAGGGCCAGTAGGCAGACCTGGGATAGCTTTCATTTTGCTGCTTCTGAAAGCAAGTGGAGTGCTGGACGATAAGCTCCAGGCCAGACTGTAAATCTTGCAGGATGTTGTATGCATAGAGTGCATCCCAAACCTGGCTAGTAGCGTGGCATTGCTACTGGCAGCCAAATGGATGAGGAAGGTTTGTTTGTGCTGCAGTCACATATCAACCTGACTGCAGAGGAACCTTCCTCTGATTCTCCCTGTGCTCCAGATCACAAAGGCATCTTTTCTTTCCTGGTGTTTTTGGTGTCAAAGTCAGCAGAAATAGGGCATTTTGGACGCTAAATTCTTTGAGGCACTCTGAAGAGTACAGTGTTTATAGTATATCTACTCATTAAGTACCCAGCAGCAACCTGTTTTAGTTGAGAGCTTTAGATATTAAACAGCAGCATTCCTAAGCAGCTGCCAAAGTGGAAGCTGGTCTTCCAGCCCCTGCAGTGTGTCTGAAGTCAGCTTCCATCTGGTTCACTCTCCTGTTGTCTTCACTGCTTTTGCAGCCTCAGCTGGGCAGTGGTGTAATTTCCACCCTAGGAACAGAGACACCCCCTCTGCAGTCTAGCCTGGAAAATCTAGTCTGGAAATTCGAATGAGTGGGTTGTATAAACTGCTGTCCTAATATTACTGCATTGGATAATTACTGCTAATGCATGTCTTCCTACAGCACAGTGACATCTACAGTCCGTGTTTAAAATGAAGATAATATTTTACTAGTGTCACTGTTAGGCGCTTTACGGCTGTTCTGCTTAAAAAGAAATGCTGGCATTGCTTGCAATATCTAAGTGCTGTATTGAAGGATGTTGCCAACACAGCATGCCTGAGTTGTGGACCAGCAGGACATGAACCAGCTCCAGCTAAAAAGCTCTCTGACTTTTTATTGTCATATCGAGCCTGTCTTGTGATTATGCTTCCCGTAACAATTACACAAGACCTCTGTAGGCCTGACTCAAGCAGGCCCATCTTTTCTGTGTGAATGCCTTGATGCTCAGCTCCTATTAATGTCTGTAATGTATCTCAGGCATTTGGCCATCATTTCCACCCCCTGCTTTTCAAACATATTTGCCCTGTAGCACTTACAGTTTGTTGACTGTGTCAGCCCAATTACACACATTTTCCTGGGGTACTTTATCATTCCAAGGAAAATTTTCCCTCCAGGACTCCTGGGACAGGCAACACCTCTTTGCATATCTTTTTGTATCAACTTTTTCTCCCCTCTTTCATATGTTTAAACTCAACTTCCTGTCTAGTTTATTTAGCATTAACTTACCAGGCTGGGCTTTTCCCCAAGTTGTTCTGAGCTATCTGTCATGCCTTTTGTTATATAAATACATAGTCAGATCAAAATGCCATCTATGTAAACTTTAGCACATTGAGCTGTTTAAAATATGAATGCGGTTTTGGGTGAAATACCTGGAGCTGGACCAACTCAGACCATAGTCTGAGACGCAGACAGTAGCTATGTTGAAACAGCTGGATGTGAGAGATCTTTGAAGACCTTTGGTATGAATGCACTTTCCAGTTCTGTTCTTACCTCATATCAAATTGAGGACAGAAAACTCAACATTTTCCTCTCCACCTTCTATAGCTTGATTTCTCACAGGTCTCCAGTCTTAACAGCAGGGAAATAGATAAAAGGCTCAGGAATTTCCACAGACTGCATTTGCTATTTGAGACGCAGACAGTGTCTCCCAAAGAGGTGCTGAATGAAAACAAATAAGAACATTTATTTTCTTAACCACCAGTTAGACCCATGCTGATGCATCATGATGGACACTGATCATCTGTCCTGGCATTTCAGTCTTTGTCAAAAGCTGAAGATGTTCCCTTTTGGGTATTTGATCAGGCCTAATTCCGGTAATTTACTAGGCAGAATTTAGGTGCTTTTGCCCAAATTGCATGATGACACTGCTCAGCTGCTGCCTGACTTCTTGGGGTGAGTAGTTTCCAAGAGTACCTCACATTTTGTCTGGACAGCCTAGAATAATACCTCTACACATTTCTGAATCATCTTCCTGAATAGAGTGAACAATCTGATATCTAAATCATATCTAAGCTCAATCATGAGCCAGAAAGTAGGCACTTCTCTGCCTGTGTTTTTGACATGCTCAGTCCTGCTGTGGTTCTCAAAATGCACCAAAAGAAATTACCAAGAATGGGCTCAGTGCTCCCTGAAGTTGTAGATGCCTTCTTTTAAAATGATAATAGAGCCACCTTTGTCATACCACCTAATTAGCCCAGATGTCCATGGAAGATGGAGGGAGATGCTTTTGGGCTAACTGAGGTAGCTACCTTAGCTATAAAGCAGAGTACTCATGGGCATTATGTTCTTTATTTAGTCAGCAAAGAAGTTGCCTTTCGATGGCAATTCACTTGAGACAGTATAAACCTCCCTCCCCCTTTCCTCCGTGCTATGACATCCCAAAGCAAGAATCTCTGCATCTTACCTTTTACTGTCAGGGTGAGGGGCACTTTCTTGGAGACATAGACAATCTTTCCGAGACCTATTCTAATGAGAGCTTCACTGCCCTCTATAGGACATTACAAACTCTTTCTTAGTCTCATTAGCCCCCTCCTGTTCAGCTCTTCCCTTTAGTTGAAATGAGGCCTTCTGATCCATTTTATGGCAATTATGGGGTGCTTTCATTTTCTGTGGCACTGCAATGAATCACACTTCTTAAGATCTGAATGTTTCACTGATCTTTCAATGTTAAAATGTGTGGTCCTTGTGCTATGCTGCCTTGGGCATGTTAAATTAATACATGTTTTATTTGCTTTCAGTGCATTGATACATTCCTCTGCCACTTCTACTTTCAGTTCTTGGTCGTTAGACTCCGATCTTAGGGAGAATTCAGCAGCCTTATTGTTCCCATCCTCTATTCCATGCTCTGCATGTTGAAATGATATCTGAAATCTCTTACAAAGCTGATAATTTGTCCTGATTCTTGCATCATATTCCAACATCTCTGTCTTGACTTTCAGAGTTTATTGTGGAACATCTGCTCTTGCAGACTGTGATTTTGAGATTGAGATATTTTTTCTTCTTTTTATTTTTTTTTCCTTGGACCTATTTTTATGTTCTCCTGGATGGCAAATAAGAAATTTTGAAATCTAGATGTTATTTTTGTTTGGAGCCTGAGGATTTTATCACTGGGATATAGTCCCCCTCCAAATGGCAAAGTTGGTTCTTTCATCTTGGAGTATTCCCAAACTGTGGTTTCAATTTCTTTCCATGTTTAAGCTTTAGATACAGAAATGCTTTGTTCTCTTATGGGAGACGCAGCTTCTCCATCTGCCTTCTGCCACCACATTTCCACGCAGCGGGGCCACCTCTTCACCACTGCCCGCAGCCTCCTGGCACTGTCTGGATCTGACATGGGAGCTCTTCCTCACCTCCCACATCCAGTCCCTCCTTCCAGAATGCCGGGGCTGCTGGTGCTGCTGCATCATGGTCTACCCTGTTTTTCTGTGCTTTTGCTTCTCTTCTATGTATAAATGTTATTTGTGACTGGGCCAGGGCAAATTACCACACTAATGATTTTGGACAGAGCCAACATTTTCAATGTGTTGTTCTCTTACTTTGAGAAATAAATCACAGAGAAACAATGTAGAATATGTTAAGAAGCTTTTAGAGTCTTGATATTTGGGGAGTTTCATTACCTCCTAGAGCATTAAAACAAGATTCCCTCTTGAAACGGCGGATTGTTTTTTTTTTTTTCCTTTTCTTCAAAGAGTTTTTGTTTTGCTGTACCGCTTGAAACAGTTTTGCCCCTCTGGTCACATCATAGACCCCACCACTGTACAACTCTCCTTACTGCTGCTCAGAAAGACATTGAAAATACCTCCAGTATGACTTAAGACATGTGGAATACTTAGTGTAAAAACTGTAAGCAAGAATATTTTTTTTTTCAAAGATTTTCAATAATAATTATAATAACCACAAAATATTGTAAGTGGGGGAAAATGGAATTTAATCACAAGAAATATTCCCAGATCTGTGACACTAGACTGCTCCTGCAAGATTGTTATAAAAAGCAATGGATCTTAAATACTTCCAAGAAACCATATTCTTATTATCTGAGTAACTAAGAATATGGAGGGAGATAGTTTGAGGATGGTCATTCATAAAAATCAATACATTGCAGAAATTTCAAAGTCCTGAGAAGATTCATTAAATGTTATGGCCGTTGCAATTTGCTTAATTACAAAACATAAAACAATTGAAGACATGATAAAATGAAGGTTTTCTTTACCTCCTTTAAAGGAGATGAAACACTAAAGCCAGAAAGCCAGAAGCCTCCTTAAGCAGGGTAAACATGTTGCTGGAATCAAGGAGTCCTGAAAATCCTGGAGGCTACACTTATGCCCTCCACATTCATTTTCATGAATGTTTACCAGATCTGGGGTTGGGTGTGATTTGAACCTTGGAGGGTAAAATTATAAAGACCTTGGAAACCTCAGACCTTTAAAGAGTGTGTGTTTCAGCCATACCATGGAGTTATTAAAAATTTACTAAAACAATGTGCACCTCCCTTCCTGTTGGCCTATCTATCTGTGCAAAACCTCATTGAAATAAATGTGTGCCATTTGCCTTAGGAGAAAAGCTGTCCCACTATATATGTGGGGTTTTTTTACACGTTAGTTTAAGGATTTGCCTTGGGTAGTCTCATACTGTTTCTAGACACTGCTATAGGAAAGTTAATTTCTTGTTGCCAGTGGTACCAGAATAAAAGCAATATTTTTTACAGATTCTCCAGCTGAAGCTAGCAGCTTGTGTTCTGGCCATTACTAGTTTGTACCATTCACTATAATTCCCCAAAGAAAAGTGAAAGACAGCAATTAAAATGTCAATAACATCTTGTTCTTCCTAGAAATCTGCTCAGAGGCAAAAGTGGCAAAGAAGCAGAGAAAAGGTGAGGATGTGCAAGCTTGAGTTTGAAATTGTGGCTAGCTCTCTGCTGACAGTAGACAATGAATTTTGCAAATTCAGAATTACATGCAAGAATGTTACAAAGAAGGGCCTTGTTCTTAGGTCCCTTAATCCTGAAAATTGTCTTGTCTGACTGTGTGTGGCAGGCCAGAGACTGAAGGAGTATAGCTGTTCCTATTCCAAATCTCTTGTAAGGTAAAGGGGACACTACAGAGAAAAATAAACCTGAGCTAAGGAAGAGTGAATAAAGAAAGATTGTTCAAATTATGCATGCAGAATGCTAGGGAAAGGTTTTCAAGGTCAGCAGATGTTGACACAAACCTTACTAAAGGACTGCATGCAACTAAATCACTTTAGAAGACCTTCTTTGAAAATAACTTTTGAACAGTATGCACACTTTCTTTTTCTTGAAGATAAATATCAACTATATTAACTTATGTTTTGAAACACTTTGCTTTTTAAACAGTTATAAACCGAACAATAATATTAAATATATTTTCCATCTCTAAATTCAATATGGCATGATATTTTAATCTAGTTAAACTTTGTTTATTTCTTTTGCTGTTCTTCCACATGGAAGAACTAATAAAACAGATGGGGAGAAGGTAAACCAAGTCAGACTGACAGGAGTGGTCAGAAGTCTTTAGTTTTGTCCAAATGCGATATGATGCACTAATGATGTTCTACAAAATTTTCCATGATAAAAAAGCAGCTGTCATAATGGATTTTTCCCAGAATTTGCTTTACCACTGTTCTAAACCGGGCACAGAATCAGTAGGTTGGTTTATGTTTGCTTCATTATAGGTCTTCTTTGATGTGTATAGGATTTTGACTTTCCTTTTTGCTATCCCATACGTTCATGAACTTGTCCAAAGATTCTCACTGGAACATCTCACTGTAATGCTGACAAAGTTGATTGTTTTCTTTGGGGAGCTGTAATGAGTTGAGAACCTGGGCTATTATCTAACACAGTTTAGCCATCAAGTTTTGTTCTGTAAATGACAATTTACTCTTGGAGGAAGACTATGGATTTTGCATTTGAACAAGCTAATATAGAATCATAGAATCATAGAATAGTTAGGGTTGGAAAGGCCCTTAAGATCATACAGTTCCAACCCCTCTGCCATGGGCAGGGACACCTCACACTAAACCATGTCACTCAAGGCTCTGTCCAACCTGGCATTGAACACCACCACAGATGGAGCATTCAAAACTTCCCTGGGCAACCCATTCCAGTGCCTCACCACCCTTACAGTAAAGAACTTCCTCCTTATATCTAACCTGAACTTCCCCTGTTTAAGTTTTAACCCGTTACCCCTTCTCCTATCACTGCAGTCCCTAGATGTACACATCGTATTTCCCAGATAACCTTTAAAAATAATGATGTCCCTCCAAAATTGAAGCACATTAATAAGATTCAATTCTTAGATTATCTACCCAGAGAAAAAGAAAAGGTGTGTAGGAGAGATGTTCTTTCCTGTTGCAGGAGGAAATGGGAAGGGAGGATTTTCTTGGGCCAGATGAGCAAGGAATTAGTTAATTGGTTCTCTGCAAAAATTATTTAGGACTTGAAAACAGTTTTTACATTTGTGCTTCTATTCTATTTTCACTATCCCTTTAAAACACATGTTTCTGTGAGTCATAATTTCTCTTCAAAAGTTAGGGAATATATAAATATTATGAAATGTTCTGATAGCAGAAAATTAATCTGAATTGGTTTTGTCTTCTTAATCTGTACTTTTAAAATTCAGCTTTATTTTTTTTTCTTTTATAATGGTTCAAAAGATTTCTGAAATCTGAAACTAGGTATCTGAAAGGAATAATTTGAACTTCAGAAACAAAACTTTCTATAAAATTTTAATAAAGATTTTTGTTCTCTGTTTTTCCTAGATAAGTCTTAAATGGAATAGAAGTATTTGAGCAAGTACTGAGATTTTAATTTGTTGCATTTCAAAAGTTTCAAAAATACAAGCAATTTTCTAGCTAATTCTAAATAAAGGTTAATTGCGCAGTTTGGTTTTGGATTTGTTGAAAGCTTGGTGCCCCTGATAGCGCAGCATTGCCATCCTAATCTGCACAGTTATGGCAGCTTCCAGATGAAGGATATCCACATTCATAAATGATTTTAAATTAAGAAGCCAAATTAGCTCATGGCTTCTTAAGGTAGGGTGGGATGTATTGTCATATTACATTTCAGACTTTAATTTTTGTATTGAGACTAATTCTTAATTGTGAACAAAAACTACATAAGAAACAAGTAATCAAACTTCTTATAAGTCATGGCAAATGCAAGGAAGGAGAAACTAGCTAGACATTTGGCCAAATATAAAAAATACTTTTATCAGCAAAAATTACGGCGTGATTAATTTTTCTTTCTAAATGAAAGTGGACAATCTGAAAGACAAAAATAGAGAACTATAGGTTTGCTTCTGGATTCATTTCTCTGTTAAGGTTGGGCATTTAATTGTAATTTCAAAATATCCTGCAAGAAATGCTGAGTAAGAGGTAAGTGGAAGAAGTGTACTTTGTGCTTGGGAGTTCAGTAGTAATTTTAATATTAGTACATGTGTGTTTGGGTACAAGTCCTGGGATTAAAACATGGAATGTTTGTGGTCATAGGCTTGGGGCAACTATAAGGTCAACCTTAACTGCAAATATAAATATAGCCTAGATGACCAAATTGAACTTGCTGTTGAAGCACATAAATGTATAGTACCAACACCTAATATCCCCAGCTATTTCAATCCGAGAAGAGGCTAAAGATACATAGACACTTATTTTCTTGTTTTTGAAATATCTAACGGTTATTTCTAGGTAATGAATATGACACTTTCTTATTTTTTAGATCCATCTACCCATACCTCATTTTTTTTTTAAGTCCACATAACCTGGTGTCTTTTGTCTTTGTGTTCCACACTGTAACTT
>JANHGB010053167.1:0-29506 GCA_026283785.1 Coracopsis vasa
CATTACCCCTTGTCCTATCACTACAGTTCCTAATGAAGAGTCCCTCCCCAGCATCCTTATAGGCCCCCTTCAGATACATTTGAAACACTTTTGAGACCAAATGAAATAAAACTGAGCAAAAGAAGACCTAAGCTGTTTCACACAGGAAACCTACTGGAAAGAAAACTGTGTGCACACAAACACACCTTTACAACAGAACAAAAACTTCATTACAGGAGAAGCAGTGACCAAGAACGCTAAAGATGCTGTAAGTTCCATCTTGGCAGATAATGCAAAGGTATTTGATTCCTGTGTATTAATTAAAATTCTGGAAACACTCACAAATCCATAAATATTTAAATACAATTATTTTAAAACAACAGCAAAAAATCCCAGAAAAACATCCACCTCTTTCATCCTTTACTGACTGACCAAAATTTCAGTTGACTCAAGTTCATTTCTCTTGTTACAGTATCACCGAATCACATTTACTAAACTGTGTTTATATATATGATATAGATATTTTTCTATATATTATGAATATCTCAAACTTTCATATGAAAATGCAGTTGTATATAAGTAATTTTGCTAAATTAATTTCATCTATTCTATTCTCTCCTCTTCTTCAAATATGCCTCTCCTTCTCAAGCTATTTTCTTTCCATTTCATGAACAAGTACCAGCAGACTCAAAATATCTTTTGCCTGATACTGCTCAGCAGTTTCATTTCCATGCATATTCATATTTAATCAGGATTCTGCCATTTGCAGTATCAGTATTAACCACTGCCCTTTTCCTTTCTGTGCACAATTATGAATGATTAACAAGACTTACAGTTCATCACAGATTTGTAATACAAGCTATTTTTTCCAGTGATCTGTTTTGTACATTCAGCATTATGCAAGGCTGGTGTGGTACTTGACAGCAAAACATGATTAGTAGTCTTTCATACTCTTTCAATGTCATCGATTATTGGAACACATGGCATTGATGAATAAATATGATGAAGTAAGAGCTAGGATGTAAACCAGAGTCCAAAGAACATTGTATCAGGAAGGACACAAAACCCCTTTTATCTAGTGCTAAGAACTTCTTTTTAGAAACCAGATTTTTAACCATACAGCCTGATATATCTGGGAGGACTAACATCATCTGGACAGTGCACAGTTTGTATCACCACTGATCGGTTCTGATGCCATACCAACACTTGTGTGAGAAATACCATGTCTCAGAGCACTGTAAGTTTTACACTTTGGTAAAACTTATGCTGTGACAGAGAGCCTTGCAATACCTGAAATTATTTTGTGTTCTCAAAGCATTTACATGTAATCCAAGTCTGTGAGGTCAGAAGATAGCAAAGCAGTACCTCTACAATACCAGAAGGTAAAATCCCCTTCCTTTTTAAAAGTCAGTTTTGCTCAGCTTAACTGAACTGCTCTGTGGTGCATCTTCAGTGGCTTCAGAGCAGGACTGGTGATACAAACACAGGATCACCATAAGAGCATTTGAAGAACCATCACAAATATGCTTGGCTCCAATTATTGCTTGCTTAGTTGCTTTACTAATAAGTAAACAGTAAGGAAAAATGTTCATCTCCAGAGATGTGTGTAACTTTAACATGTGTGCCAGAATCCACTACGTCTTTCTTGCCATTACCATGCAGACTAGGACACGGTAAGGTCCTTAAGAGGAGGTAATTGAAAGAAAAGGAAATACAAGACTTTCACTATGAAGCAGATGTGGAAGATATACGTCCCAAGAAGAGGAAACATTAGCCAAATATCCTACTCAGGATAGCTCAGGCCTCTAGTAGACATGTCCAATGATGTCTTTTACCACATGAAATCTCATCACAGCCAGGGACACCTTTTAAAATGCCAATGACTTAATAGAATGAGATAAAGATACTTCCCTGGAAACAGTGTCAAGGACTGGGAGGATGAGGCACTGTATGCCACAGGGATGGAGAAATGGGAAAGGAGAAAAATACTGGTCTTCTGTAAAGGACTTCCAGGCACTCAAACTTTCCTTCAGAAACTTGTCAATAATTCAGGACTAAGACTATGCTTATCAAATATCACTTCACATGTCTTTTACAAGCTCAGTCAGTAGCTATACTCTTCAGAAATGTCAAAGCTACTATTCCCTTGCTGTTATATTTGAAGACAAAGGATAAAGTAAGGATTATGCAGGCACAGCATGATACATCCAGATACCATCACATTCTACTTACAGCTACACTAACACTTGGGAAGAAACACACACGCATGCACTCAATCAAACCCATTTCTTTCTCTAGTGAAAGAGGTTTGAAATCTAGTAACTAAAGTTATGATTAACATCAAGACAAGATTCTGCAGAAGTAGTTCAGATTCCTACAGAACTGTCCAGTAAAACACTCCTGAAAATGATTAAACAAAAATAACAATTGTTTGTATAAAGTTAATACTTCCTTTCTGGCTGATAGGATCACTTCCTAAGGCTTCTAATTAACTTCTGAACAAGATTTAGCTACTATTTCCTTACAAACTGCCTCTGTGCAAGAATTTGCTAACCTGCTAAACATCTGCTAACATCTTCTGAACATCTTCTAAACATCTGCTAAATGTTTATGACCCCTCCACTGCCATCACCATTTCAGAGTTCAGTCACAGCTCTGCCAATCTGCTTCAGCAGATTGCTCCTCCATGAAAAGAAGCTTTGTATATACGCATGAAAGAACTTCAGCTATCGGTGCTGGGGTTGGCATTTACTGAACACAGTTTCTGGCAGTGCACTATTGGACTGTCTTAACTTTGGGGTAATTGGATGGTTTTGGCATTGAATATGCCTGTTACAGTTTTTAAGCTCTCCTGTTGTTTTCTAGTACTTAGGAATTAAAGAGGTGAAAAAAGGCATCAGAGCAAACACAAAAAGTATGCAGCTGTCAGCAAACTTCAGGTATAAAAATACCCATATGCGATCCAAAATAGGACACTTTCATCATACTTTTTCCTCTTGCAAAGCATTAATCACATCTATTTATTTATAGCATTTCTTCAGAATTGCTCCTTTTAACTTACTATCAAATATAGCGATGAAAAAAAGTTTAAATTGCACTTTTTTTGACAACTCCTTTTAAGAAAGTAGTTATTGAAAAGAACTGCATCCAGTACTCTAGATCTAAATTAGTACCACTAAGCCAAGAGAATATTCCATTTAAGTCCATTACCACCAAGAGAAAATTGCCATATTATGAGCAAAGAAAGGTACAATCATCACGTATCTCATGAAATCTTCAGTTCAAGCTTTTTGGAATATCTGGCATTCCTGACTTGGTAAGCAGTGGCTACACAAGGTAATACACAATGGCACAATTTAGGTTTAGGATGGAGTATTTGTATAGCAACAAAAATGTCTTTCTGATAGGATTAATTCACAGATTCTTGCAGAAGCTGGAATTTATGTTAAAAATCCACTTTTTCTGTTCTAGCTTTTAGCTAAGTGGAAACTTTACAAGTAAATAGTATAATGGAGATAAGGCACTGCAAAACTGTAAAATTTCAGCATTTCTATTGTTATGTTTCATCCCTTGATGACTGCATAAGCCATTCTCTAAGTGTTAAAACTTTTTGACTGAAGTTTCAATAGCTTAAATGTGTTCCTCTGAAGCAGGTCTAATTTCAGGCTCTTTTGTGATATCATTTAGGGCTTCAAGTGACACCAGCGCTTATTTATTCTTTTGTTCTCTCTGATTGCACAAACCTACAGTGTCATAGTAAGAAAAAGCTGCAGAACACTTTAATAAGGTGGAAGCACTTCACTTGAAACTGTGAGATGAATTGCTAAAGATAATTTGAATTGAAGCCACTGAACCAAAATCCCAGGAAGATTGTTCTGTAGGTTCAGATTAAGGCTTCTGGCTTTATAATAAGCCTGAATGAACCTGGAATATGGATTTGACTCCTCCTACCATGTAAGAAATCTAACTCAATCAGCTGCTTGGACATTCTCTTTTTGTTCAATTCTGCCACAACACTCATTCTCTTTTACACAGCTATAACTTACACACATCTATTGTTTGAATTTTTATACTGCCTCAACTATTTCCAGTTTCTTGGGAAGATTCTTGGCTCACACCACTGCTCTCCAACCCAAAACCAAATTGTTCTGCAGGAATCTTACCATCATTTCAAAACACTTCTACATTGTATTTCTGTTCCAGTCATTTGGGACCTGATCCTGCTCTCACTGCAACATCAGCAGCAGATTTGCCACTAGCGTGAACATGCTATCTTCCTTCTGTGTGAGCTTTTCCCTCATTTCCTTTTCCAATAGCAGGATGTTATGCCTGATTTTAATTTAAGTTTTCCTTTTAGAATTTCATGACATTCCTTAGTTTTTGCCACTTTCAATTTTTCCCCAAAGGCTTTTTTTTTTTCTAGAAGTCTAGAAAATATTGACTTCACAGAAATGCCATCCCCTATTCCTATTCTATTTCCGTTACTTGCTCTTTTTAACAATTTGCCACTGATTTTGTTTCTGAAGAGAGTGCATCAACACCTCCGCTGTTTTCACAGCCACCAGGATCATGTATTACATCAAAACTAAGACATATTAGCAGTGGCTTCTTGTTTAGGATTTTACTAAATCCATGTAAAACTTAAAAATAAAATACAATAAAATAAAGTAAGATCAAATAAGATAAAATAAGACACATCATGTACTACTATTCTGTAATGATGCAAGCCTTTCCTCAGAATACTCCAAAAGAGTGCCCATGAAGCCATCATGGCTTCAAGCCTAAAACAAACCATTTGAATTGACAAGATAACACCAGTATTTTCACCTTTCATGGCCTCTTCTGGACTCACTTCAACAGGTCTACATTGAATTACAACCATTAATGAAGTACGTATTTCATGCAACATGCTACAGTAGGTTGTTTGCAGTATATATCAGAAAGTAAAAAAGGATGAGAAATATTTGTTTTGACATTTTGTCACAGTTCTGGAAGACCCATGCCGATATATCCCATGAAGTATGATAATACGACCCTAATTGTACAGAAAGGTAACAAGACTTATCTAACATGAAGTGTGTATTACAATGAAATCAAGTCTTTTAGTGAACAAAGTTCACAAAAATGAAGTAAACTACAAGCAACATCATCAAAAGCATGCTTCCTTTGTTTTAAAGAAACCACTGTTAAGAGTCAGAAAAAAACCAAATCAGTAAAAAAATAATGATAAAAAAATAAATTACTGCATGTATCATAAAATTTAAGATTAATAAAACCTCTGGAATAGATCTGATAAAAACCCACTGATGTAAAATTCTTGGTTCCAGTACAATAAAAATACTTCAAGCTTGGGACAGAGATAATGACTATCCCATAAAGCATAAATCTTTTAAATTGCTCTCTGGTTGAATTAAGTATTTTTCCCCAGGAAGACAGAAGCAATGTATGTGTGAGTATATGCACCAAAGTGCATGTTCATATATGTTAATATGTGTATAAATACAGGCACACGGACATCTATAGGCATATACACATGCATTTAAATACATACTGGTATTCCTAATTGTAAGGATTCTTTTCACTCATACTTAGAATCTCCATATTGAAAATCAGTAATGAGATTATCATAAGGACTAATGAAAACTTTGGTATATCATTATGTAATAAACTGTGCATATTTCTAGCACAATGATGATCATGCTGCTGTCTCAGCAAATCCTTAAAGTTTATGAGCCAAGATGATTCTGCTGTCCTAAAAACACTCTGTCCTGTCTGGTAGTTACTGATTCTTTCCTGTAGAAATTATATGGAACAAGAAATGGTAACTACAAAAGATGAACATTTTCTAACATTACTGGGGTGGTTCCTCCCTCCTGGGGATCAGTACAAGACACTGTAAAAAAGCCTGTTTTAATGACCCTTACAGCATTTTTAGGAATTACCATAGCTAAATATTCTCTAAAAAAAGCTTTGATGGGTTTAATAACAGTATTTTTGCATTTCTCCATTAAATTACTAGTCTATACTTTTAACTTTTATTTTAACATAGCTTTTAGTGTACATTTGCTATTAACTTTCTAAGAACCAATTAATTTACATAGGAATACTACAAACCCAAGCAAAAATAGTAATAAAAACACTAGGAAATAATTAGAGATATCATCAGTACCCAGGTTCAGTAACTCAGTAAGCTGGGCACGCAGCTGCTCTGTCATCAAAGGGATGCTAAACAACTTAAGTATATTGATAAATACTGCATTTCATTTATGATCATCTAATTGGTCTGTATCATTTAGCTATTTTAGAGTAGGAGTGGAAGCTAGGCCAGCAGAGCTTCATTCTCAAACTTCAATATCCCTTTTTGCTGATAAAAAGGCAAGTCGAAGCAAATAAACCTCAGTCAACCAAGTACATATACATTTAAATCTTGCATTTTCTGTTTCTTGATACCACACTGGCAGCATAGGAACCAAAGCCATAGCAGCTGATTGTATTTTAACAAGTAAAATTGTTTAATGAAGATCAGCACAACGTACGTGACCAGCTCAACAGTTAGAGTTAGGAGGCAGATGGATAAGGTGAGGCCATCAACAAAATGATATAAATACATCTTCTCAACTCTGTATAAAGTAGAGGTAAAACAGACTCAAAAGAGCTCAGTAATCTTAAATCTGAGTGTATCTATTTGGTTAGCAGAAGTTTTATTTGTTGTTCCCCCTATTTTAACCCTCATTATCTCTCATTTAGTCTAACAGAAAACAGATAGCAATGCTGGAAAGTGTAACACTAGTGAAAAACCAAAACATTTGCAAGATGTTCAACTGCAGTTAATTCAATTACACTTTCTTGTTCTTTGTGGTAAACAATTGCATCATTCTTCAAGTATTAAGTGAAAAAATATTATATTGTCATTGCAGGATCCGACAAATACAATTAGGATTAAATTATCCTCACTTCAGTGGCAACTCAACATATTAAACTGTGTGTATTTGGATCACTGCAAACAGGTTAAAATCAATTAGAATTGATCAGTGATAATGTAATTTTCAAACTTATCAAAGAAAAAATTGCATTATGTACAAGGTTCCAACACCAAGAATATTCTGCCCAGCCTATCTGATCCTAGGAATTCAAATCACTAAGTATCTCACTAGTTTACTCTTTGATTTCACTATATCGATTATTATATGTCAAATTACGTACCAGTCAGGATGTTCCACACAATGCTTCAACTAAAGCATATCTAGAGAACTAGGTCCTTAACATCTTATTCTGTACTGGGGTCAGTTCTCAGTCAGATTATCACATGGGAATCATGGAAATACTGTTCCTCCAAACACGCACTCCTTTCCCAGAAGTCCTGTGAGAACATGAGTCACATCACCTCAGTCCCCTTCCTTTCTTCTCTCTTCACTGTTTCTGGTGATTCCCTAATGACTTCCAGTTGATTTCTCCTGTACAATACTTCAAAAGGGCAACACTCAAATATTCTCAGGTTTGGAGTGGCTATACCTATCATATAACTTCCCTTCTTCACTTCAGACTAGATACATAAAGATACCCTTTGGTAAAGGTAATCTCAGTGTTGCTGCAGCATTTTAAGTACAGGATAGGTGGTACGGAGTTCTCCAGAATACATCACTTGGAAGCTTCCAAGACTTGATGTAAGGCATTTTGAGAATGAACATCTTCATTCAAGATTTGAAAGTACAGGTTTTTAGGGGGGCAGAGAGTCCTTCAAATAATACAGTTTGTAACACTAGCTGAAGGACTTTGCTGCTTTGATTTTCTGTTTTGTTTTGGATCTCAAGTGCTTATTTACAAGAGGACAATATGAAAAAACTTAACAAGGTAAGGCAAACAAGTTTATAGGTTTATACAAACTCCAAACATCTTTCTATATCATGCAGATACACGGTTAGGAAAACTTAGCAATCAAACCATTTGTGCTAGTTCAGTGATACATACAAGATGAATCCTACCTCTTTTTCTTTTCTTTGATTTTTATTTCACATGCATAGAAGTGAGGTTTCTTCATCACCAGAGTTCAATAGCTGCTAACCACATACTTTGATTAATAACATAAGAACCAAAATAGAAGCAAGGCGCCTAAATGCATAGCTAGAGGCCTTATGATTTCATCCATGAGGTCAGGCAACAGGGAGCAGCTTCACTTTCTCATTGCTCAGAAGGTAAAAGATAACTCCTCAAGTTACAGAAAAGCTGGAGAATGGACAGATTATTTGAAAGAGCCATGATCTCTTGAGACACGTGAACATCCTCTGATGAGGCGCAACCAAAGCAGAATTTGGATCTACCCATGACCTGCAACTAGCACAACCCAGCTACAGAGCACAGAGCTGCTGGAATTTCTTTACCATTTCTCTGATCAGAACGCTGCCACCAGCTTGCCATTATTCAGTGAACACATCAAAAGCTCTGTGACTGCTTTGCAAACCCCCTGCAGAAACATTCCTGTGGCCTCTGCTGCCAAGGAGCAGGAATCCAGTGCCAGCTGAGACAGCCCCATGTGGGGCTTGGCCAGCTGCTGTTGGGATGCTGAGCCATGGCCAGGGCTATTCCCCTTTAGACTGTGAGTGCAATAGGGGAGATGCCATGATTAGCTTCAGAGCCCTGACTGAGCTAAACAAAGGAGACGAGTGAACAGGAACAGAACCACAAGGGAAAAAAACGGAGAGGTAAGTACAGACAATAAAAATGCCCTGAATATTGCCTTGGAACCTAGCATATTTATAGCTATGTTATGGACTGCATGGATGCACCTGAAAGGAGGGCACGTGACCAAAGCTGTGTTTGCTGCTGCAAAAACTGAAACAGAATTCTGGCAGACACAGTTAGCCTTTTTCAGGCTGTACTGAAGAAACACAAAGTGATCAGCAGCTGTGCCTTCCTTTGGGGATACTGAAAAATACTTCCCTTTGATGATGCACTGGAGTGTAAAAAATAGGAGAGGTGTCAGTAGCTTTTGTGCTAGTATTTATGCTCCAAGTCCTTTGGGTTGGTATTAGTAATAGCACTAGTTAGGTAAGCTCAGGAGGACTAAAGGTTGCAATTTAATAAGTATTGTCATAAACCCAAGGGAAGACTCTGCATGATCTGTTCTCCCCTTTGCACTTGGCTGGCACCTGGTAATTCTGCTGAAAATTACACACCAAATCAAAGCCTTCTGAATTAAGCAGGCTTATTCCACTTCCATGAAGATTATCAGGAATGTCTCTATGTAATGATTTAAAAACGGAAGGTGTCGAGATACCGGATGATTGGTAACAGTACAAAATGCTAGGACAGATAGGTTTATCTCTCTACAGACTGAAGTTACATACAGTAGCAGTCATCACTGTCCTCACAGTCATCTTTTAAAAATCAGTGTTTTCTTTGCATTTTTGCCAAGCCATGATTTCCTTTTATAAAACAAGCACTGGTGACTAGGATAGTCTACATTCAATGGCACCACTTACTGCTAGACTCAGGGTAAGTTGTGCTGTACAAACTTCTCTGATGTGGTTCACCAATCTTCCCTCAAGGGACCAAATTTCTGTCATTACAGATTGTTCTGAGAAAAGGAAGGACAGCATATAGAAATCCACTGTTGAAAAGGACTCCATGTATGCCTTTTTAGATCCCAGTATCGTCGCTAGTAATGTAAGAGCAAAGGCTTCATTTCATTTCAGCAGGACATAGACTACACACCAGAAACACATCACAGCAGGGTTATCCAGCCTCAGAGTATACTGAACAAATTCCACTGCAGCAAAGATCAGTGCTGTACAGAGGCAAGATGAAAAATTAATGCCTTAGGTCAAAAAAGGAAACTCTACCACTGAATAGAGCATTCCAGGAACGACTCTCATACTGAGACTTAAACTCTACCAATAACAAGACCTATTTGGAAGATGCAGATAGAAGCAGATGACAAATCAATTTCAGATCCCTGAATGTGAGCAGCTTATTCTTGGAAAAATACATCATCTCAAATAAAAGGTCAAGTGTTATTCAGTAAAACTGAAATAGGAATTATATTTTCTTGCTGTTAGGTCTTTATTTTCCAATAACATTTGTGAGCACTGTGCTCTCAATCCAAATCACATTTGTGTAGAACAACATCTCTACCTTGCATTACAGAACAGTTAGAAATTTTTGGAAAGAAATTAATCTTCCTCAGTAAATATATATAGAAATATATATATATAATTTTAATCAAAATAGTAAATGATATAGATTAATTGCAGGATTTTAAAATACAGTAATTTCTAGTAGTATAATTGAAAATATTTCCCTTTCTGCCTTAATTCAAAGCTGCATAAAAGCAATTGGAAGTTTTATGAAGACAAAAAGTATCAAGTTAAATTGGAGTAAGTTAAAATAACTGGCACTACAATGTACAAAACACCTCTAAAATTCACTAGCCATTTGTCAAAATGAGCAGCTTGGGCTTAAGACACAATGACAGTAGTGGAGTTATCTAAAAAGCACTGGGGACTACAAGCATATGTTCTGAGAGCATTAAACCATAAGAATGCCCTGGCATTTCATAATATTTGAAAATACTATGAAATAAAAAAACTATGCAATAAAAGCCCCCAAAACCCGAGACTCAGACTCAAAATCATATCATGTCTTACTTGATTAATCTAAATCACACAGTATCCCACGTGGAATGGATCCCAATCTCTACCTAATTCCTATGATAATTATTCTCAGATACTGGAAGAACAAGAACGGACCATCTGTGAAGAAATTCACTGCTGCATCACACAAAAGTAATTTTAGGAAAAAAAAGAATAGGCTCTGTATGTGGGGGAGAGTACACATGCATCTACCTATGTGGAATGTTTTTTAATATACATCCAGAGGATCAAAATACCTGTAGATATGCCTCTTATGAAGAGAAAATACTAGACAACAATGTATTGTCAAGGGTTTCTCTAGTATGCAGTAAAATCAATAGTGAGATAAAGGAATGCTACCCAGCAAAGAAAAGCTGAACAATTCATCCTTCTTTGGAGGCATATTCAGACAAATATGAATATACTGCTTTAATTGTACACAAAGCTTCTAAGGCTGTAAGTCCCTCCTCTTTATGGAGACTCCTGCTTTTACACAGAATATTGAATACATTCAAAGTTTTCTGTTTGCTACTTAAACCTATCTATGAAGAGCAAATAGTCACCATTTTTAGGACAAGCATTTATTGATAAATAGGCCCCTACATATTTCTTTCCAAACAGACTTTGATCAACTTATATCTAAAGCCCAGCTTTACAAGTACTGTTCCTGCCCACTTCTGTGGTAGATTAAGTAACCAGGCTATTATCCAACTCCTGCTTTCTCCTCCACTGAGACAGATGTTGGCTGTGTTTCCCTATTATGTCCCCAAGACATCTGCACATTCAAGTTCATTTATTAAGACTGAATTACTGTAACTCCCCCTCTTGCCTTAACAACATCTTACTCAGCTTGTGCCTGTTAAAAATACTATTCAAAGATCACTCCTGGCATGTTTTTGCATCCCATCTTTTTCCTCCTTCCTCCTCCTTTATAACAACAAATATAAGCACCTTGTTTTCATGAAAGCTTGCTTGTGGTCCACCAAAGCTCACTTATCTCAGCCTACGACCAACTCTGCTATCTCTAGCTGGCTTCAGATACCAATCCTCAACATGATGCAGACACCCTTCCACTCAGGTATTTTCTGCTTCCCTGCTTCGTAAATAACTTAAGAATAATTTCATTATTCCTATTGAAAAGCATCCTCACTTTTCATTAAGCCTGAACAAAAAACTACTTAGAAAATAATTCTCAGTTAAGATTGTAGACATTGCACTGCTCAATGATTCCCCATTGACTCTCTGCATTCACTTACAGGTTTTTACCCAAACAGGCTATAACTGGATTTTCAGGAAAGTTCTTGTTGCAACTTTTAAACAGCACCTAGAAAAACAAGTTGGTGTTGTATCATTAGAGTACTTGGTTAATACAAAGAATAATGACAAAATATGGTAAGGGCACTACTTCTTACTTCATAATCTATTTTTGTAGTATTGCTCTCTAAAGCACATCACAATCTGTTTCCTGACAAACACAAATCATCTGGCTTCTTACTTCTGTTATGATTACTCCACAACACCAACACAAGCCATAATTCCTCCAACAGTAATCAGTTTTGTATTATTTGGCTCCTTCCTCAAACAAACTTCCTGTTAAATTTTCAATTCTCAATTCCCTCTTCCTTCAGCTGCTGGCTAAATCAATACTGTAATAGATGTATTCTCAGTAGAAAGCCTTCTTACTTTTGACACTGCAACTGGCCAAAGAAATGCAGGCAGTTTATGTTCCTTCTTGTCAAGCCTAGTTCCACAACACTGCTGATCTTATAAAGCCTTAGATTCCTGGAGCTATTGTATGATCTTTCCTCCAGGCTAAGAATTTCTGCTAAGATACATTCATCCACAATGGATAAGATCAGTTTGAACTGTTTAATTTTTTTAATAATTCAGGCAGATCCTTTGTACTTAGTGCTGCAACAGGGTTTCAATGTCTTTAGAGGGGGTGAGACTGCTAAAGACTTTTTAATGCAAAACATATGCAACTCCTTCAATTAAGATTCTAGTCTTGCCAGGCTCTGCAGGGTACCCTGCTGACATACAGAGGTATGTGCAGAAATACTTTTGCAGAACTCTTACCTTGTAACTTAAAACCAGCAACACCGTCTTAGCCTAATTCATGTGAAATCGTAAAGAAGAAAAACAAGAAAGTATTTTGATATTTTCATTGCAAAGCATTTGATAAAATCCACTTAAAAGTTTAGCAAATATACAAAAGACCACCCATCCTTCTGCCTCAGAGGAGCCTTTTAAAACTGCTAGTCATGTTGGAAACTATTTATATGCCATTATATTTTACTGGAATCTGTTTTTCACAATCCTGAAGTTATGACAGAGATTGAATTAATACCCATTTCAGCAATAGTAGGAATAAGTGAAGGATATCAATATTCATACAGTGTCTCTCTGTTTGCATAATGTTTCTTGCCTTTGCTGCCACCTGCAGCAAAATAGAGGATAAAAGCCCAGTTTAGACATTTCTGTCCTACTTTGCAAGATTGCTTTCCAGTCCCTCTTCATTACCTGAATGTACCAGTTTTCAAAGCTTATGAGAAACCAATAGCAAAGGGTAGTCTCTAACCTAGGGGGAAGGTTATCAGAAGACTAATATGTACATTTATTTCACTAGATGAAGAAAATGACTTGAAATCAAGTAGAACAAACATGTATACCTAAATATTTATTTATTTAGACTTTTCAAAACATCATATCCCCTTTAAAATTTCTAAATCCTACTAATACAGAATAAACCTCCTTTTTATTCTATTTAAGTGCTTACATTTCCCTTAAGGTGGCCTCTTTGGGGTTTTTTTTTCTCAGTTTTGAGAGGTTATGTGTGGGCTTTTTCTTTTTTCATTTGGTTTGGTTTTGAGGTGGTTTGTGTGGGGTTTTTTTTACAGTAACAAATATAAACTTGCCATCATTATCTTTGAAAATACAGCTCAGAATCCAAAATAAATCTTAGTTACTTGTTTTAATGTTGCTAAATTAATAGTTCAGTTAGATAGGATCTACAATTATCATCTGCTTCAACTAACACTGGTATTCTGAAAAATACCAATGACATATTTATGTCTTTTTAACCCCGAAGTTAAATCTTTATAAGGTAAAATCTTTATATTGCTAGGGGGTTTTACATCGTAAGTCAAACTGGAACAAAAACTATTAACAAAGATTATTATCTATAAAGGAAAAGCAGATGGTCCAGCATTAGGATGGTGTCACTCATTCTTCTCAGCATCAACCAGAATGTAAGTTTTGAGATACTTCCTATTTCTTAAAGACCATAATTTGTGGCTTCCAAAATGAAAAGCAATTAGTTAAAGTAAAACAAAAATCAACATATAAGCAAGTTACCACTGAAAGGGACAATCGCTAATATTTCTTTCTCCTACATGGGTCTAGTAGATCTTTCTACCTATACAAATGCAGGGTCTCACTGGACTGTTTTTCACTTAACTTGAATGTCATTCAGTTTTCCAAGCAGCCTTCTTTTATCTTCTGCTTGTTAGGAAACTTTCCTGCCAGATGAAAAGTTGGCCATGAAGCAGCCAATATGTAGTCAACCTTCAATGTAAGTCAATGGAATTCACTACATCTGAATATTAATATAACTTTATAATGTATAAGCTATGGTTAGGAGTGAGTGTATCTACCTACCTTCTTTTCATGCTTGAGGTCACACTGATAGCATCCATCTTATGCTTCACATCCTCTAGCAAGTTCTAATAAGAACTGGATACCACTTTACATCACTCTCCTAATTTATAAAGCAATCTATATGAAGCAAAACTTCATATTGGGGCACTCATGTCCCCTTCAAGCAATGCAGAGGACAAAGGTCAAGTTATGGTATCCAAGACCAAAAGGTCCAGTTACGGAACAAGTTTCTTTCCTTAGAATATACGGAAACCTACTCATCACCTCAGAAACTGCTCTATTTGAAACTCCTACCATGAACACGTCCATCAGAAGAAGGATTTATGAACCAAAGCCTGACTTGGAAAAACAAAGCCATAAATTGCACACATTCCATGATTATTTCAGTACTGTTGTTGATGGGTTATGAGAAGCATCAATCAAAATGACAAAAGAAAGCAGCAAAATGTCCTAAAATATGCATGTGCTCCTTGTGTACATTCTGCCATATTAGTGACTCATTTTTGGCACTTAAGGGAGGTGGGTGTGAAGAAGAGTTTGTTGGATTACTTCCCTTCTCATTTTAGAAAAGAGAATTTACTTCAGCAGCTACATCTGTCCAATGTCTAGAGGCCATGCAGCTGAACAATGCTTTTTCTCAGCATAATTCATCCTGTAATACATGCAAGGTGTCCCTGCCCATGGCAGGGGGTTTGGAACTGAATGATCTTAAGGTCCTTTCCAGCCCTATTTTATTATGATTCTATGATATCTTTACCAAGGGGAAAAGGAAAAACTCCAGCTTCATTGACAGTTCTATTGGCAGATCTCTTATTTTCTCTTTTGTTTGTTTGGCAGACTGGACACAAGAATTGACTGATGACATTTCATTTAGTTGAGTATTTTTCTTCCATGCTAACCTTTGTCAGAGATGCTTCTAAGCACAAAAGAGAATGAGGCCTTTGACTGCATCCAGCATTCTGAACTGATGAGCAAATCTCTTAGAATTTTGTAACTTTAAAATACTGCTCAAAGACTCCATTTGAGGTTGTCAACCTACTGGGCTTAGGACTGTACAAGTATAAATGAAAACACAAAAGCCATGCTCCAAAGAGTTTGCGAGCTCATACTTTCTGTCAAGCCTAATTTAATTCTTTGGCAGTAAATCCAACTTTGGTTTCAAACTAAAATAAAGTCAGCTGGTCTTCTGTTTGGTCCCACACAGTGAACTTCTGCCAACTTAGAAACAGCAGAGCTTCAGAAATAAGGAAAAAGGAAAAGAAACCAGAAACATCATGACTGAATCTCAATTTTCATCCTGAAAACTGCAGATGCAAACTGAAAGGGAAGAAATGTTGCTTCTATGGAAACACATGGTGAGATGGGAGAGAGCAAAGGACCAGTAGTATTTTCCCTACTGAGCCTGTGGAGACCATCACAGAAGTAGTTAGTAACTAGAGGAACTGTTGTTCTTGAGATCTTCATGTAGCTGCTGCTCAGACCAGCAAGACCCTGCTAGCACCTGACTCGTTTGCGCTGGGCAACAAGAAATAAGCTGGATGCTCACCTAAGTGCTCCCTAAATGAATGAGTTCAGCTTTCAAAATAAACATGAAGGCACACACTAAGAATAAAGGCAAATTTGATTTCTGCCAGGAATCTCTAACACACTTTTCATACCCGTTTGTGAGCAAATTCATTCCTTGAAGTTACAAAGAAAAATTTCTACTGACAACTAATGCAAAAAAAGTGAGAAATAAACCAAAACCTGTTCTCATTTTCAGTAGATAGCAAGGAATTATGCCTGTTCTAGAAGAGAGTATTAAAAATAATGAACTTGCAGGAAGGTAAAGACGATTAAAGTTTTATTAATGAAGAAAGCCTGAGAACATTCTGAAATGTTCCTTTATAAATATTCAAAATTACAGAGTTAAGACATGAAGAAGGAACATGTTCTTTTTTTTCTCAGAAGTACCACTTCTTCAAAGAGTACTGATTGTGTTTTTAGGATAGCTTCAATCAGAAGACCTTAGTAGGAAGAAACACAGCTACAGAAATCAGTATCTAGGAAATTCTTCATAATTCAAAGCAAAATGGTATAAAATTAGAGGAAAAAAAAAAAAACCAACCAAAAAAACCCCAAACAATCCCCCCCAAAAAACCCTCTTGCTTGCTACACTGTTCTTGTTTTGTGTCTCAATGGGAAGAGAATGACAGATGGAAGTATAAAGTTTGTTTACTCATATCAAGCCTTTGATATGCAAATGATCGTTCTGACAGAATGAGAAATACACTGACCAGCAGACATCCCCTCAGAAGAGGAACATCCCAACCTGAGGGAGAAGTGAGATAAACATTCCTTGGCAGATGTATCTATGAACACTGACAATGGCAAGTTCTGTCACAATGCTTTCCTGAGGGAGGTATTATGTTTTGAAATGGAAGGTCTTGACAATATTTAAACGCAAAGAGAAGAGTGAAATGTCTCAGGGATGCTGCTAATAAATAAAATACCTTCAGTCACTTTCGCCTTTTTAAAAAACCTCATGAATGGCCATTAATATGGAAGTGTTTGCTGTAATTCTGCAGTGAAGCCAGAACAGTCTTCAAAAGCATTCAACCTCTTTTTTTTGTATGTGAAATAACAGTATTGCCTCTCTTTCTCAGCCCTCTGAGGTACAGAGTTTGGATGTATAACGAATGTTCCATGAAGCTCAAAGTACAGCAGGAGGGTAACATTTCAGAACCAATAAAAAATTTCTTTAAGAAAGGCAGCAAGGACTAAATAATACTATTTTTTAAACTGATGATTTTAACAGAGTATTGGGCAAAATTACCAGGATGGTAAAGCCCAGAATGATACCACTTCCCTTATCTTCAATATACTAAAACTACACAACGTCCTGATTTTTTATTTTAAGTATTCATTACCTTCTCCATCCAACCATCGCCAGCACAGAAGCCTAACACAGAAGAAAAATACTTAATGATTTTTCTCAAGTTATTCCTTTTTCTAGATACCTGCTACATCTAATTGTTCACAGTGGAATTGAGGTCATGCATTGCTCTCAGTCCTTGAGAAAAGGAGCTACCTACTATAATTTTAATAGCTCTGTCATGGAGTTTTCTCAGTAATGATAGCTATTGTAACCATTCATTTGTTCCTGGGAATGCCCACGTTTCTATCCCTGCTGTAGTCCTCTTGAAAAACAAAGCAAAATGAAAAACAAACAAAAAACTGAAACAAACAATGAAACAAAAAAACACAACTGAAAACAAACAAGACATCACAACCCCACACCCTTCAGAAATGGAAAACCACATAGGGGCATAAAGACCTAGGAGAATGTATGTGGAAAAGTAGAAGTATTGATGTTCTGGAAGTTAAAGCCAAAAATAAAGACTACATAAATATCTTTAGTATTACAATTCATTTCTGAAGTAACCAAAAAGTTTTATTGTGCTCATGTCCTCGTGTTTCAGGTTAAATTGCTCTGCTGACAGTATTAACATTTAGGTAAAGAGTGACAAGGCACAGGTATAAAGAGCCAATCAAATACTGATTACTTACATTGCTTCTGTAGTAATACATTGTGGGGTTTTTTTGGATGCAGGCAACTGTAAAAAATTACCAAAGACAGACACAGTCAAAAATCAATAGACTGTTTTATAGCTACTGCGCCTCCATTTCTTTCAGGTTTACCTAATTTATTCCTAAAGGGTAGGAAAGTCCATAAACCAGAAACAAAGAAAACAGTTTTATAGGTTTCTCTTTAAGATTTTTTTATTATGATTATATACAATTCCTTTCCTGTCCACTGTAAATACTACTGTCCAGTAGATTCCACCACTGCTTGCTACTCCTTATATTATTTGTATGGCTACAAGACTGAATAACCCACCCTTTCAAAATTTTCATTTGGGGCTTCCACTCTGTGGATAAAATAATTCTTTCTGCTCAAGAAATCACAGCTTTCACAATACATTTACAATGCAGTAGTTTATAGCTACAAAGTAACTTCATGCAAAATAGTCTGCAGCATCATTATTAATCAATACTACAGTGATTTCGGGACCGGAGATGCTAACCTGGTCATGTCTGACAGAATATGCCAGCAAAGACTACACGTGCTAAAGTGCTTGCAGATCTTGCTTGGTCACTGCATCACTGGTAAGGAGAGATGATGGGTTAAAAAGACTGGTAAATGATAAAATAGGTGTGTTGATGCTGTAAAATAACTTAGTTCTCCATCTCATTTCTGGGCCCTTGGCCATCCCTGTCACATACGCCAGGTCCCTGCTCGTATTTCCAGGACAAAACATCAGTCTGCTGCATCAGAAGGAAGGTTCTTGCCGAGGCTGCTCCCAGGCAGGGGTGGCTGTGCCCACACCAGCCCCAGTCCCTGGGACCAGTGACTCAGCTCCGTATGTATCCATTATCGCAAGGAGTAGGAAGAACAATGCACACAAATACGTCAATTTCCATCAAATACCCCAAGGTAGCGCAGAAGCCCAGACAAGACCACAGTGAGACACTATTTGTTGGGGAGCATCTCCCAGCAATGAGCTCTGGTACCCCCTGCCTGCTTCCAACCGCCTTGGTACACAAACAGGGGAGGGACACATCTGATTCATCGTAATTATGTTTTTCTCCAACATACTATCAGGAGACGTACACAAAACCAGCACCATCCAGGCACTGGTATGAGAGTGGTATGATATGAAAGAGTATTTCTTCTTTGGATCTTTTTCCCTTACAATATGGTCACATAGAAATTTATTCTAATTCAACACTCATGGGGTAAGAGCAATCTCAGTGCTGCCTTTTAAAATGATGTGGTTAGTTTTGGATCATTAGACCAGGCGATATATTTTATGAAGACATCATTTTATCTGCAGACAGGCTGCAAGCAACATTTTTATGTTTACTGTTAAAAAGAAAATCAAAAAGCTTATTTATCTCCATAGGCTATGGCCATTAGCATGACCTATTTCTTTAAAACAACAAAACATGCCCACAGAGAGGAATCCCACGATTACTTGTAAATGGTTTTGATTTATATTATGATTACTTCTTTTTCTACAGCTACCTGGAATATGAGTGGGTTGGTTTTGAATTTATTCTCATTTGGTCAGGCCATCTCTTTCTTTAGAGGAAGAATTTAGTTTATGCAAGGGTTCTCTGTTCACAGGAGTTTGTGTTACAGCATTTTTACATTCAAACACATCACAAAGTTAGTTCCATGTTTAAAACTGTCACGATGCATCCGCATCTAAACGTCAGACTGCTAGCACAGAACAGCCTGAATTGTTAGAATATATTGCTCCTACAACTTCGCTTCATATACTACTCATTTACACTTAAATAAATAAATACAACAAACTGTGTGAAGAATTGATGCATAAGTAGTAAATCACACTAATGGAGAATTATGAAGGTGGGTGTGCCTGCTGATCCCTGGAAGTGTTGTCCTCCCTCTAATCTGGATCTATAAGGTATTTAACAGCTATAAAGTTGATGACTACATTTTTTTCTCATTACATTTGCACACACGTATTAACAATTACTTAGCCAACCACTGACTTGATTCTGCTTCCCATGACCTTAATGCAAATTAGCCACTATTTTCCCTTTGAACTATAAAACTTGCACTCACAGTCCCTAAATGCACCATCACCCCACCCCCAAAATACTAAAGAAATCCATTAGGGTCATAACCCAGAGCTGCTAAACAGCCTGACACTGAAAATTCTGTTTACTGCATAGCATTTTCATGTGCACACATCAGCACTGTAGGATCCAAAACTGAGCCCTAACCTCCAGCGTAAGTGGCAAAGAACAAGAGAGGCACTTTAAAAGCTCAAACAGAAAATGACCTCGCTAAACAACATCTTACCCTTAGGTTCATCCTAATTACTGTATTAAAAATACAGCTCCAGCAACAGGAGACAACAAAACAAAGGATGCTAGCCTGATTAATGAGAAGAATTCACCCACAACACACTCATTCTCCGCAAGCAGATAAAACCCTCTAAGATATATATTTAAAGAGAGCATGCATGTCAGTATCTAGGTTTGTTCTTGAGTATATGTAGGTCGACATGTTCTCGATGCCATAGCAAACACAACTAACGCTACAGTTCAAAAATATATAGTTCCTACTAATTTCAGCTAAAGTCACATTGGATGTTGCAGGCTTCCCAGTTTGAAATGTGCACTGAACGATCCCTGGCATATAATGATTGCTTGAAAGAAGCATTTCAGGAAAACTCTGGAAGATGCAGTTGGCACTGTTTTCAGTTTAATCACTGAAGCTTCTAATCAACCCCTTAAAAATCCACAGATAAAATAACGATACTTGGAGTTCTATGTCATGTCTTACTTGAAAGAAATACTCAGTTTGCTTTATACGGTTCTTTACCACCTCACTCCTACTATCAGGTTAAAGACTAAGTTTCACATCTACTAATACATCGATAACTGATTTTTGCGCTGTAGTTATTTACTGTAGAAAGCTTTAGAAGTTCACAGTTTACCATCACCACACAAAGTAAGGAACAGAGAAAGTTTTTTTTCTGTCCAAGACTACCTTTCGACAAAGTATTTCTTGGGTCATTTTCAGCTGTGATCGAATGACATGAATTAAACCTTATCCCATTACTCCACTTCACAATTCACAGCTATCACTTATTTTACTCTGCTATGTTATGGTATAACTGATAGTGATGTAGCTATAAGAGAGAGGTTTGCATTCTTTTAACTGTTCTAGTGTTCTCTGCTGCTGTCCATAACAGTTGCAGCTATCCAGAATAAATAAGGATAGCAAAAAAATCTTTTTCCCATTTCCAAAGCTCTGAAAGAGAATTTATAGGATAATAGGTGGGACTGTTATCCTAGATAAGGCACCTGTATCTCATTCAGGGTAGGGTGAAAACTTTACCAAAGGAAGCTTTTGCAGAGGTCTTTGAAGCTCAGGCTTGTTCAAAACAAATCATTTGGCTATAGCAATTGTTAACAATTTTTTTCCCTCTTTTTGCATTTTTCATTCTAAAATTGGTAATACCAACTGACAGACATGACTGCAGAATTTGGTGAAACCTTGAGAAACAATAGCTAATAAATTACTCATACATCAGTCGCATAGAAGGTAAGGATGAGAATGGCAGTAATCTGTGACTGTTGCTCTGCTTCTACTCTAAAAGCCTTGCCAGGGTCTATAACATACATAACACTAACCTGCATTTTGCACTAGCAAAATTCAGATTCATTACATATGTTGATCTTAACTCATGACAACTTTTTTCACAGCTAATCTGAGCTGTTCATCAAAGGGAAAGTCTAATGAAGCTTAGCAAGAGGAGCTGAGCCAGTCTCCCACAGATTGACCAAGAGCCATCGAGACCTCAACAAGTTCAGAGCACCGACAAAAATCTCTGTAATGGGACTTAGACAACGTGGTGGCCATTTACTAAGGGACATTAAGGGTGTAAACAGACTTCCTTCTCTTCCACTATCCCTGCTTATCTGTTTGTCAGATGAATGCAGTAGCTTATTTTAGGGACTTTTCACTAAATATTTGGAATTTCAGCAAAATTCAAGAACTTTCACATATGAAATTTGATTTAAAAATTTTAATCACCTGATCAAGTTACAAAACCAGCATAGCTCATAAAACCCAAGTCAATATATGAAAAGTAAAGTAGTTAAAGAAAACAAAAACACAAACACAAATCCCACAAGCCATAAACTCCAGGTATTTATAACTTATGATTAGAATATGATTTTCTGACAAAATTGAAACATTGCATGATTGTGATAAAATACTACTACTGCTACTACTAATAATAATAACAAGAACCACCACCACCACCACCAAGGAATCAAGATGCCCAAAAGCAACTCGAGAACTTCAGCTTTCCGATACCACAGTCCCAATCTGTAATTTTACTTTCAAAAATTTGTGTTATCAGTCTACTTAATGTTTCTTACAGAAAACACTTAAAATGCATCACATAGAAGCGGGGGGGAAATCTTCTGATGTCCTAGTCTCAGGCATTTCTTTCTCAAAACTTTGAAGAGAATCCAGATTTTTACTGAGAAACGAAAAAGACGTATTTCAAACTCAAATTCCTTCAAACTACAGAATTTCGCTTACATGAACCTGTTAATGATGGCATTTGGGTGTATAATTTTAAACAACTGAGATAAATATGCAAAATTAAAACAATGCATAGTTTACAAAGAGAAGCACATGCAGAGGTTATCAAATGTATTACTAATTGACTGTAAGTCAAAAGAATCCCTATTCTGATTTTCAAAAGGAAGTGTACATATTCTCCTAGTTTGGGATTTGCCTCTATCAGCATCCTAAATGCTACAAACCAACCATGCCTCCAGGCATTCCCCTAGATCTTTCCCCAGGGTCTTTACTGGCTCCTGACTCTATCTGACTTTATAGCTTCTTTTATGTCTGCTGTTAAATGTGGTGGAAAATATATTCTGAGTTACAAATACAAAAACACTTTTACATCTTTAACTATTATTCCAGTCTCTGATATCGCAATGATTCAACTCAAAACTTCACACTATCCCTGTGAAGGCATCTTGAACATACACATGTATAAGGCTTCTCCACAATGTAATGGGTTAGTATTAAAGAATGTTACATTAAAAAACCTGTGGTTTCCCAAATATTGCTTTAAAATAATTGGAAACAAAACTGCAACAGGCAAATGGCGTATGACAGTGAGTATGACCATTAAGATCATATTCACCAAGTGAAATAAGTACTTCAGGAAACTGGAATACTCTGGAATAGTCTGGGAGGTGCCCCCCCAGCTTTGTGCCCGAACTGCCAATACACATAGATTCCGGTACGTAAAATACTGCACATATTCAAATGACTTTTGAATATGATTTGTCACAATAATAAGAAGTTTTTCTTATCTTGACTATTTTTCTATCTTGACTATTCAGTTCTCCCTTGAAGACTGGTTTACAGTAAAACTGAAAGCTAGATTTTGACTCTGCATAGAAGACATATTGCTATTAAATTTACTGTTCCATGGGGACTTTATTAGGGCTGCTACTGAACTGTGCATCATTTTAATTAGAATTAACACTTTCATCTTGTTTGTGAATACATGTAAGATAAGCTTTGAAATATTTAACATCTGGGAATACCATCAAGCTGTCACAGCAAAATTAAGACATTTCACATACATAACTATTATTATATAATAGCCAGATACCAAATAACTAAACATTGTTAGAGTATAATCTCTCTATGCATACATTTCCATGTCCTTAGGGAATGCATTCATGCTTTGATCATTATCCCTTTGAAGCAATGCTTCTTTAAAGAAAGACATTTCAAGTGCAGTCCTTGACTCTGTTAGATGTTCCACTGGTAGGTACGAGACCTGTTTTACATAATTTATTCTACTGTTAGCAGACATATCACTCGAACAACACAAGCCTACTGCAGTTTGTAGGCTCCCAAGGATCACCCTCCTTTGCAGAATGACTTACTTTGCAAGACAGGAAGATTCATGAAAAATTGCTGTTCAAAAGACCACCGTCACAGGTCAGGTGCCTCTTGTAAACTCAGGATTCCTCCCTGCACAATATTCTCCTATGATTTGATGGGACTCTCAAGAGTAAAACTAAACGGGTGCGGGGAGGCAAACCAAACCAAACAAAAAAACCTTCTAAACCCTTCAAGAAAACAACTTCCAGTACATCAACTAAAGTACTATGGGATTCCATTTCTGAGGTGTGTCAGACAGCAAGTCTTTGTTAATGCTTGTCTTTGTTTAGCCCTTTAGATCTACTTCAACCACCAAAATCTATTTATTGTCACTTGGATTATGACAACTCTTAACCACAATGGGCACATGCTGGCTGTGGTCCAGGTGACAGGTAACAGCCTGGAGATCAGGTCTGAGGCAGACTCTTTGTGAGCTGCTGGTGAGGAAATGCAGGGAGCAAGTGCCTCAGAGAAGTGGCTAAGGAAGGGCGAGACATGGGAGACTACCAGAAGCAGTGAAGGGCTCCTGCAGGAGCAGCCACGGAGGCTGCTCCAGTGGAGATTGGTTCCACAGGTAACCCAGAGTCACTTTTCACTGCCTGAAATGTCAGGGTATATTGATTCAAGTTATGGTTAAGAAGCTGCTGTGAACCATCAGCTGTAACAGCACTATTAAAAATCCATATTACAACAACATAGCAACTGCATAAACAAGTAGGGAATAGGTAATATAGAGCAACCAAGAAGAATTACCTTCAATTTCTATAGGCCGTTTTCTTCCATACCCTTGCTGTGCCCACCAAACACCTAACAAACACTTAAGTTCCTCTAAAGCCCAACAGAACTACCCTGTGCAGCTGGACATCAATGCTCAGAGGAAGGTATAAGTAACAGAAAAAGGTTGTAATAAAAAAAATCATATAAAGAGAAAACCCAAACAATGTGGAAAACTGACGAGGAATGCAATCTTTTGCCTGAATGCACCTTAGACAAATGCATCCACACTGCTTAGAGTAAGCTGATAAAAAACAAACAGAACATGAACACATTTCAACTTCCCAAAGATTTTAGTCTAAACAACTAGATAGCTGTTCAACAGACATCCTGGAAATGCAGTTTGCCCAAATAAAGCATCCACACTGTACTCAGTTTGACTTTTCAAATCCTGCAGTCAACTTGAATCACTGAACGGTGTGCAGACTATTTCTTTCGTTCTATTTATCTTCGGAAGAATTTTTCTTTTACTCAACAAAACCCTAGAAATGTGAACAGAAAACTTTCTGTCACCGACTTACCTAAAAGGAAAATCAAAGACCTTTGGAATATACACGTAAACACGTATTTAGAATCTTCCAAAGACTTCCCAGCAAATGAGCCCTTTGGATACCATTCACTTGTTACATATAATTATGAAATTATGAACCTAAAGTTTAAGGAATTTTCTGTCTTCAGGTCATGTTTTGGGGTTGTTGGTTTTGTTTTTAAATGTTTGCAATAGTGCATAGTGCTGTTCAAATTCCTTGTGCACATCTTTGGATAATCTAAATGAGATTTGAAGAAATCTAAATTATGTGAAATGAGAGTCAGAGATAGACACAAAGGTACAAGAGAAACAAACTTTTAAATATTTACATGAACACCAGCAAGACTGATGCTAAGAGAGCAATAAGACCAAAAGAGCAAATTGCAAGTACTTATAGAAGCACAAACATATTTGTTCACAGTACACAGATAGGGGAACTGAGACACCGAGTAAGGAGGAATATTCTACAGAGTAAATCAGTAAACAACAATTACAAAAATAAGAATACAATAAAGCTACAAAATAAGTACCAGCAATACCATCTTTGTAAGATTATCACAGATATGTCAGAGCAGGGACAGATGTTTACAGAGATGCTATTCTTCCTTCTCCCTCTCTCCCACCCCACTCTCCCCTAGATGTTGAGCTGCATTTCCTTTTTATACTAGCACCAGATGCCATGTGAAATGGCTCTGCAAGCAAGCACTTGATGCTGCCTGCCCAGCGCAGTTCCCAGGACCCGTCTTCCAGCTTCCTATAAAAGACTGTAAAGCACTAAAGACACTAAAGCACTATGGCAATATAAACCCAAAAGAATCAGTTTCCTTTTCAGAATTTGGCATCCCAAAGTAATATAGCAAGTAACCTTTTGAAGTTTCAGTTACTGATGCTCTCTTCTTGCCAAGAGACCTACAAACAGCAGCTCAAAAGGCATCCATCTTCATCAGTTCTCTTGAAAGCTGCAGGCTCAGTGCTCTAAGTCACAGCAGAGAACTGCCCACCACTTGCACCTCCATCAAGCTTTCCCCACATAATAAAGGTTAGGGAGTGACGTGCAACCCTCGCTCTCTGACCCTGCAGCAGCCCCAGGACACACTGCACTAAAGCAGCAGTGCAAGGTGATACACTGCTGGGGATGTTGTTTTTCCTAGGGAGGAGCTGTGATCACGGTCAAACTTCTGAAACCTCAAGAAGCATCATGGTGCAAACCCCAAGCTGAACTACTGCAGACAGAAAAAACTCTCTAACTGGCATCTCAACTCAATGGGACTTCTCCCTCCCCTCCCTTTGGTCTTATAGAAAGGTGTCAGTCATAACTCCTGCAGTTAATAGTATTGCATTTGCCACACAGGACTTTTTTTGCGGGTTCTGTTCTTTTGGTTTCGTTTTGTTTTGTTTCCTTCTCCCTTTCTCACTCTCTCATTTGGCAAGAACTTAAATCTGTGAGTAGAACCAAAACCAGCTTGCTCAACTAAGACCTCTAAGATGACACAAATTTTGGTGGGGGTGATTTCTAAGAACCTTTTAAATACCACTGTGCTTGAAATCTAAGGTAGTCCATGACATAAATAACTCTATAGTCTACATAAATCTTGCTGTGACAAACGAATGCTTTTGATATTATTTTCAACCATAAGTTCTAGAAAGAAAAACACTGGCTAAAGCAAATCTCATCTCAGTTACATTCTTACTATGAGTTACAAAAAGCAAATATAGTTCAAGTTTTTAAACACTCATACATTCAATTTGTATTCAAGACAAACTTTCTGTCAGAAATGTCTTTACACCGATACTTCACTTTTGCTTATGATTTCTAGGCTACACATGCAAAAGGAAACCCTTTATTGATTGCTGTTGAAATTACATTTCTCAGCAAAAATGCTTCAATAATTGACTGAATAAAATGATGTGAAACCTCTACGGGAGCATTACAGAATGGGTTTTATGGTTTATTTGTGAATATGGTACTGATTAATAACCTGCCTTGGAGGAAGTACTGGTGATTATCTTCAGATTTTGGAGCATAATTTTATGAGTTCTCAAAGGGACATCATCTACATTGAAATAATAATGATATTCTAAAATGTTTCAATTATTTCCAACTATAAATTTAAGTGCTTCTCAGCAACAGCATGAGAAAAATAATTTTGTTCTAAATCTAATTCCTAGATTCTGAGAATCTCATACCCAGAATTTTCTGACCATTATCAATGTACACATTCTTACGGGGTTTAAGAATTAAGAGAAATGTCTTATTATTTAAAACAAATCCACAGCCTACTGTAGTGTTAAAAACTTGGGAACTTCCATTGAGCACCCTGACTACTATTTTATTTTCAGCTTATATTTCTTTATATTATTAAGGGCTCCACCAAAAAAAGTCAGTGATGAACAAATATTCTAGAAAATGAATTTCCACAAATAGATCAAATCCGTAAGTCAAAACTTACTTTGTTGCAACACATGGCTATGAACATCCTTAAGACACAATTTTTCCACAATTGTGCTGATCACAAGGCGTTCCTTTGCCCAATTAGTGGTCAAGTTTGTAAATCCCAGCTTCCTCACAAAGTACTTCTCTTCTGCAGCTTTCAACAAACTCAATGCCTAACACAAAGGATTTTGTATTCAACTGGTGTTATTAGGTCTTTACAAGTGAACCATTACAGTTTTACTCCTGTCCACGTGCTTGTCACAAAAGACCTCTTCAGAACTCAGAAATGCATGTTTGTTCAGCATATTGACAAAACCTACACGCTGAAGCGAATATACTCAACCATAAGAAAACCCCATCACACTTCCAGCTGGAGGAAAGCCTCCTACAACTGTAACAAGACAGAAGCAACCAATGCTGTATTTTTACATTCATTAAATATAGCAGGGCAAGTTTTTCATTCAAGCAAAACTTGCCTACATTCAATGTATTTGATTGTTGAAACAGTTCAGTTTGATCATGTGTGAAGAGCAATGAACATTTTCCAAGTTAAATTAATCCAAAATATTTGAGCTCAAGCTTTAGCTACTGACCCCCAGAACAAGAAAAATCATCAAGTGGCAAGCAAGAAAAAATTGTATTACCCAAGAATGGCGAGGCACCATTTTTGTTAGTCTCTCCAAGATGTAATATATGTTTTGAGGCCAGGTCCCATCACCATGAGGAACACAGGACATTATGCAGGATGAGTGCCTTCTTTCTTCACATCTTGCCATATTATACCATCCAACCTGTCAGTCTATTATTCCCATTTTTACCAACACAGGAGGAACTTGTATGGTGGCATGCATGTTCATTTCTGACAAATACACATCTTTGAATTTTTTAATACAAGATTTCATTAAAAATCAAGAATCCAAATATGACTAGCTTGTTATTGTTGGAACATAGCATCTTATTATATACAGGCAAATCCATCTGCACACAGATTTACAAAAGATTTGTGAATAAGACCTACAGACTTTATCCTTGTTTCCCTATCTGGCACCTCACACATGCGGCACAGCTCAAGAGTCTCTTGCCATCTCCTGTGCTATATATGCCAATCCCTTCACACCTCCAGCATGAGAGTTCATGGACCTAAATTGTTGTTATCCCCCATGTTGCAACCCTAGGACGCAGCCCCACTACCGACCCTACAGTAGATGTGCCACACATGAGCCTAATGTATGGGATGGGGAGTAGAGGAAGATATCAAAGTAGCTAAGAAATCTGGACAGCAGGTTAAAAAATGATAACGCATCAAGCAAAAGTTTTACAGTGAACTTAATTCTATACACAGCTGAATAGATATACAAATACATTTGTATTTATATGTGCATTTGATAAACCAATTTGCTTCTAGTAGTATTACAAGTTTTGCATGTGACCATCACTGGAGTGTACGTGTTTCAGCAGAGCAAGAACAAATAATTGTCATTTACTATGGGCTGCTGCTAATGTCAAATCATGCGGCTGTGCTACCCAGTCATACACAACAACAACAAAATCAATCACTTCAGTCCTCTGACAATTTTTGTCTACTGTTTATCAAGGATAGCTGGTAGGATCAATATTCAAGAGGGTACACTAACACAAAACCTGAGGCAAGGCATATCTGAGTCATCAGCATGCTTTTGCT
Source organism: Coracopsis vasa (assembly GCA_026283785.1). Classification (NCBI taxonomy): domain Eukaryota; kingdom Metazoa; phylum Chordata; class Aves; order Psittaciformes; family Psittacidae; genus Coracopsis; species Coracopsis vasa. The sequence goes on from JANHGB010053167.1 coordinate 29,191, forward strand.
TCTGAAACTTCATGTCTATGTGTACAAACAGAAAATACTGACAGTTTATCAGTTTGAAACTTGCTTTTTAACCTAAACTGGCTTCCTTGTTCCACCATAAATCATCACAGAATTATAGAATAGTTTGGCTTGGAAGGCACCTTCAAAGGTCATATACTCCAACCCCCCCTGCAATGAGCAGGGACATCTTAACTAGATCAGGTTGCCCAGAACCACATCCAGCCTGGCCTTGAATGTCTCCAGGGAGGGGGCATCCACCACCTCTCTGAGCGACCTGTGCCAGCATTTACCACCTTCACTGTAAAGAATTTCTTCC
>JANHGB010053169.1:0-30099 GCA_026283785.1 Coracopsis vasa
CCTGGCTAAGGGCTCCAAATGTTGAGCTCTTTTGTTGTGTTGGGAGGACAAGGGAGTATTTGCATACAGACTGGTTGCTGTTGGCAGTAGGATAATCTTTTGCAGGTAGTGCTAATGATGAGCCTCTGAACAATTTGCAGAGCAGAAGAAGCACACCCTCTTCCCTCTTGATCTTTTCAGCTGAAGTGCCTTCAGCTTACAAAAATCCATCTGCAAGTTTCCTAATCTTGATGCTTTGGAGAGTAGCAGCTTTTCTTTTCCTTACTTGGGTGATGGGTGCAGCCAGATGCCCAGAGGGGTATGGAGACAGCATTGACTAGCATCATGAAGTTGGGTCCAGAAACCTGTTAAGCAGAAAAGTGAATCCGGTAAAACTGGAGCTGTGCAAACCCTTTCAGTTTTATTGAATGTCTGCCATGCTTTATTTGTGGTTATAATCTATTATTGAAATTATCAGTAAACTTGTATCAACTTTGATTTGGCAGCTCCTCAGAGCCTTCCTCCCCTCCACCTTTCTGCCTGTGCCTGGAGGGAGCTGGTTGGACATCAGCTGCCGCAGGGACTCTGCAGGTGAGGGGAACGTTAAATAGTGATCTAGTACTCAACAGATCTGACATGAAAATCACCTTGAAAAGGAGCTGTATCAGCATTGCTCTCAGCCATCCTGAAAGCATTCTCTTGTATTTCACTAACTTGACTCCCTCTGAAGCAGTGCTGTGCACACAATCCCTGGTTCTCATTCCCACTGCTGCCGTGATCCATCCTTGTGTTCTATTCGCTGAAAGTAGGTGTGTAGTTCTGGGCTCAATCTAACTGAGGTTTCATGCTCCAGCAAAAAACCATCCTCCTCCATTGTAAGCAATACACTTAGGTATAAAGTGTTATTTCTGCATTCTCAGTACTTTTCCTCTTGGACCACTGAGTAAGGCAGGATGCTGTCATCTGTCAAAGAGAAAAAGAAAACCCTATTCCACAATATGCACTGTTGTTTGACCATTTTATCTCTAGATCATTTTGTACATAAGAAGAGCCTCCGATAATCTCAAGAGACCAGATGTGTTAAGTGCAGCAAGAGAGCTGGAATACATCAGGTTCACAATGGCATGCAGTCACCTTGTAGAAATGTGCCCAGAGCTGCTGTATTTCCAACTTTAGTGCAGGGCATGGCAAGGGTAGATGGCAGAATCAATCTGTGCTGATCCCCCTGTAAACTGCTTTTTGTGGTGCAAGTCAGCCACGCTGCACATCTCAAACTTGCACCACATACAGGCTTTTTGGGACCAGGAAAGTCTCCAGCAGCTCCTTCCAAATTGTGGCCAAACATTTTTCTCCTTAACAAATGTATTGTACTTATATCCTGATATTTAGAGGCTTGTGACAAGACTTTTGACTGATAGGGTTATAGCAATATGTATTTCCCCAGTCTCACTAGGAAATATTATAGCCTGGGATGAACTCAGATGAGAGATTAAAGGAACCTTTCTGCTGTAGCCTTATGTCAGGAAGGCTCCTTAGCTCTGCTTTTCTTATTGCTGTTCCTCAATCCAGCAAGTCTGGAGTGCTCTCTGTGGGCTCAGATTTCCCTAAGGATCAATTTTAACAGTTTCTTCCCAAGGTTTTTTTTGTGTGTGTGTTTTGCATTGCTGCTTTTCAAGTGGAGAATTAAAAGTGAAGCTTGAAGAATCCACAAATGTCTTCCAAGTGAATTTACACACTGACAGGGAAGGAGTTCACACATGGAGAACCCAAATAATCCATTGCTGTCAGTGACAGCAATCCCAAATACTCCAAAAGGTCTTCCTGGAATAAGAGGGTGCTATAACTAAGTGCTTCATGCAAATAAATTATAAATTGGATAGCTATAAAGAAATGTGTCAACAATACATTTAACATTGAATAACCACAAGTCCACATAGATAATACATGAAAAATAAAGACATTCCAGATTTGTATCCTCCTATTCATGTACGGTGCCTTTGCTCAAGTACATGGGCCAGTTAGTCAGCAAAGACATGCAAGTGATTGATGTGTGAGTAAAAGGTTTGGTACGAGATTCTGAGTCCATTTAAATAATGTATTTATATCACAAGTAACTGTATGGAACCAGTATTCATAGTGAAGACTTATGTAATCTATAACTAATAATGAATAAATCAGCCATATAACTCAAGCCAGTCAGTCAAAAATAATTATTATTAGGTCTTTTTAATTTCTGTGTGATTGCTTAGTAAGACTGAGCACTTAATTCCATTGAAGAGATAAAGCTGCTACAGGAATATAGGACCCAAAGGATATGTATTAAAAGATGTTTCCCCTGTAATGTAGTAAGCAAAAATCACTACATTCAAAGCAGCCCTCTCTAAGGCTCTAATGCCTCTGGGGAAATTGCTGCTGCCTTTTCACCCTGGTGTTTTCAAGCAGTGATGATAGTCTCTCAGGGCTGAAATCAATATGGAAAACACATCACCACCCATGCTGTGCAGGAAGCAAAGAGGGAAACCAGAGCCGAACTCTTCTTCAGTGCTAGAGAGAGCTGGAAGCTAGATTACATCTGTCAGTTATCTTAGTGTGGGACGAGCCTTTGGGCTTTGCCTAACACTCAGGCAAAGCATAAGGGTTAACCTTGCATGGGAAAATCTAAGTATCTTGACTCCTACTGATACTAATTAGCAAGCACTTGATATTTGATTGCTATGTTGATAGGAAAAGGTCAATGAAACTGCAAGCTGATGGAGAACTATTCCTTCCAAATCAGCTCCCTGAGTTTGGCTTAAAATTAAAATGATCTTGCTTTAATATTATGTTCTTCCCTTTCTGTGCAACTAACATGTAGCTGTGTATGTATTGTTGGGGGTGCACACATATGAATGTGTGAATGTTAATGTATGAATGTGAGTACAGAGGAATAGTTTAAATAGGCACACATCTTTATTACACAGCAAAGAACGTCAGTGGTACAGTTAATGAAGCAATAATCTTGTAAAGGACATAGTGATTTCTCTGATTCTTTCCATAAATAGTCCTTTGCTTTCTGCTACAAGAATTATCTGAAGTCTCTTGCTGAATTTTACTAGCAATGTTGCTGAGCCTTTTTATGTTTTTCCTGGAATGACTAATAAAAGACATCCTTGAAGTTCAAGAGACAACAAACAAAAAAGCAACCAAACAAAATGGGGCTGTTATTGCTTGAGAAGTCATTTTGCAGTGGATAAAAGGTCAGAGTAGCTTTTTGTCAGTGGATTTTCCTGTTGGGAATATTTATCTTCTATAAAGTGCTGCATCTGCGACCTTTGTGAGTATTTTATCAGTAACAAAGAACTGAATAATTCTACCATTTTTTAAAAACCACTCATCTATATTTAAACAGTATGAAGGAAAAAAATCCTTGTGCTGAGAGCTTTGGAGTCAAGTTGCATACAATAAATGCTGTTTGTTATGGCCATTAATAACTTGCCACATTTAGTTGAAGAGGCAATAGGGTGTCTGTAGTCTCTATATTTTATGCAGAAGTGATTAATTCAGTTGTATTCAGGTTTATGTTCACTCTCTTAAGAATATTTGTCAGTCTTTAGCACGATTGATCATAGAACTCCACAGCCTCTGATGGGTGCAGGGCACTGTTGCTCAGAGCTGGTGCTGTAACATAAGCAGGGGTGCGGGTTTGGCTTAGAGCAGGTTCTGCCCGAACAGTGTCACTGTGAGGTGATCTCAGACCCCAGGTCCTCCTTCTGACTCTAGCAATGGTGAAGGAGACTTAATCCAGACTGGAGTCATGTCTGCAGGGTGAAATCCTTAGTCAGGCCATCATGGTTTAAAGAACAAGCACAGCCTTCTTAGCCTGGGCTGCAGACATGAAGACATTTAGGTAAAGATGTGACTGGATAGTTTTTTGGGTTTTTCCTTGCTCTGTAGCAAGGTAAGATGAAACCTATTTGCTCGGTTTGTTGGTTTTTTTAAGCTCCTATAAAAATATTGTTAAGTGTTCTGCTAGAGATCTAAAACTTGACTTACCTAATGATTACTTTAGTGGAAGAATGAATGTGTTCCATAACTGCTCAGAGAACTGATATCTTGAAATAATTTGAAAAATTATATTTTTCTGGTCAGGCAGTATGATTTCTTTTCCCCTGATTATCCACCTCTGTATTTGGAGTTAGAAGAAAGATTAAATGCTCCAAAGTACATATTCCTTCAAAAATATTAAGGCTGTTCTATAAGGAGCATGGCAGTTCAGAAAACAGAGAGCACCAAGGATTATACCTACCTAAAGTTGATGAGAGCTGAGAAGTTCTACATAAGCTTTTCTTTCCATTATTATTTATGTGTTAATCAAGAAAAATGTAGCAAAAACAGTAATTAGAAGAGTAACAGTATTTTAATGCATTAAGCATCCTACAAAATTTCACATTTAACTGAAGATACAGGAATAAATGAAGTATATTGGAGTAAATGTAAAAGTATTTCGTGTGTGTGTATGTTTATGTATACATACTCACATACACAACATTAGCACATGAAGGGAGTATGCTAACCTGCTGGATTCAGAACTAGAATGGAAAGACCAGTGTACATAAACCTACTGTGCTAATGCTTAATGGTGGCTTCTGAATCATAGGGTTCAGTAACTCCTGCCAAATAACTCAAATTACGGAAAGGGATTCTTTGTCAGTTCTGTGCAACCAAATGGGCCTCCAAATCTTACAGGTGTTTGCTCTTTCTTAGAGGTGCGAAAATACTGGGAAAATCCCTTTAGAATATGTGCTAAAAATTAAAAAGCAAAAAGCCACTAACCTTCCAGCATTTCTGTTTCTGTATTCCTGTAATGCTTCTGTGATTGGGTTTGAATTGATTAATGTTTCCTGAAAATGAATTTCAAGAATAACGTGAGAGCATTATTTTTCCTGGTGAAGCATCTATACACGTGTCTTCAAGCAGCCTGATATTCTAATACATTTACACAAAACTATCCAAGCCACCCACATTCACTGCACCCACTTTCTATTTGAGTTGTCTTAAATTTAGTTTTAAGCTCTTTGTGAAAGGAACTGTCAACTCCCCTCATTTTGCAGCTCCTAAAGTCACAGAGCTCTGCTTCTGGGGGCACAGATGTATCACTTTGAAACGAGTAACACTGCTGTGAGGAAAGTGCTTCCACAGACGCTAATTTGGGAACATACACGCTGTCATGTGATTGATGGACAATGACAGTTAATGTGGTTTAAGTTCTTAAAAACTGTTACTAGATGTTGTTTACTAGTTTTGTAGTTAATTTAGAACAGTGTAATTCTGGCAAGCTCAAGGGTGAGTTAGAAGTCAAGGCTCAACAAATACAGATGCAATGTACATCCTCATCAGTAAAATCAGTGAATCTGAATCATCTCTTCTCACTCTGTGATTGAATTGACCCTGTTATATAAAATTATAAATAACCACATGGCGTATGGAATTTAGCTGGATGTTATATAGGAATTGTAGTCCCAGCAGCTTGCCTGGAATAGCTGCAGAATGGGAAATAATGAAATAAAATAGCTGCGGTCACTAAGACAAACTCTTTTCAAAGTGTTCTAATGACAGCTGAGTGCAAACAAGGAAAAAATGGAGCCATTTGAGGCAATATGTCAGAAACTGGAAGTCAAGGAATGATCTTCCTAAACCTGTTTAATACTGCTTGAAGCAACCGATTGTTTGATCTCACTTGTCAGTGTTGCAAAACACATTTTCAGGCATCTTGAGATTCTTGTCATCCTCAAGCAGCATCTCTGCTGCAATGTTTTTTTGGCATATAAATCATGGAAGTAATTAAGAAAATGAGTCAGTGCTATTGCCAGCTCAACAGAAAATTGTCAGGGAAACCAAATGAATTTAAACTTTGAAAAATAATTTCAGAATTCGAAAGTTGTATGAAGATCCTCATCCATCTGATTGCTTCTGATGACACAGTTATGCTGGTCGAATGACCAGTGAGGTTGCAGGACCTGTGGTCTGAGACAACCTCACCTTGCTCGCATGTTGGGTAGCTTTGTATTAGATGTCTGACAGAATCAATCCAAAAATCTCAGGACAGGAGTCTCCTGTGCTTGCACAGTGATCTGTAGAGGCCAGAAATGCTCCAATTTTCATTTCCTATCTTTTGACCAGCAACAGAAATCATGGTTTGTGCAAGAGTCACTTTGTTGGAAAGGGGTGCACATGCTGCTCTTTTTCTAAGCTCATGGGTATTTTATTATGAATAATCACATAAAAAGGACTATAAATAAAAAAACTTTAGAGTGCCAGTAGCAGAATACATCACTTTGCTCAGTATGGGTATGCATGTACACACATGTGTATGTGATGCTTGCGTGCACCAGTAGTTGTGTGGTGTTTTGTGGTGTCACCATAATAGATTCCTTGGCACAAATCATTCTGATTCAGAATCTGCTGTTGATTTGCCCATGGTTTTAGAGTCAACACAGAAGAGCTTAGCTTGACCTGCTGAACAAGTCTTGTTGCCTCCTTCACTCTCAAAATGTTAATACGGGATGCAAAAGCCATTTAAACTGTCAGTGGCTGCTCTCTGTTGGGTAAATATGTTTCCTCTTTGCTTACCACTGCTCCCATGACAAGTGACTGCTCTTTCTGTTTCATGAATGGGTCCCTCATTTTTCAGTTATCCTGCATTATTTTCCCCTCATACACATGCAGTACAAGACTTCCTTCAGGTGAAGCAATGACTGAAGTTGTACAGGGTGAGTCCAAGTCTTCATTTCCACCCTTGTCTAGAAGGAAAAAGATATAAACTTTTAGATGGAATAATATTTGCTGCTATGAAATTCCTTCTATTTGCACATTCAAGAAGTCCGCATAAATGTGTAAGCTTTCAGATGAAATTGATTTTCATGGCATCCAACCACAGTGTCTACTGTTTTGAATGCATATTGGATTGTAGTGTTGTTTGCTTGAAAACTCTGGAAACAGCCTAGCTACAAGGAGATATTTAATTCCCTCCCTTCTCCTCCCCAGGGATTATTTAGTGCTTAGTGTCTCAGAAGCTTAATAGAATCTTCCTTACCATAAATTTTAATAGGGTGGTACTGCAAAATATCAAAATGCCAATATGTATTTTCTAAATATTTAACAAGATTCTCTTGCTCAATTATTTAGATCACATCCAGAGATCCCTTGAAACAAATCTGAAGTTTTACATGGATTTAAACAAAGTGCACTCTAAAGTAAACTGTATAAACATGTTTATGTACTGACACTGCTGAATATGGAGAGAATTTCAGTCAAAATTCCAAATTAAAATTCAAGGAGTTTTTCATGTGGTACCTTAGATAGAAGTACTAGAAATTACAAAGAGGAATGGGAAATGTTTTATTAATGCTTTTTTTAAAAAAAAAAAAACCCAAACAATAATATTTTACTTGTTTTCTCTTATTTTCTATGAAATGTGTTTCTGTGTGTATATATATATTTTCTCTTGGGTAGTTTTGTTTACAGGACTTAAAACTAAAAAGGAAAATTTAATCTGGGCCTGAGTACATTGGAAATTTTGGGTCACAGACTTTAATCTCAGGATATTTTACCCTTTGAAAATTATTTATGTGGGAGCAAACCTGTGACTTCTCTAACTGAAAGAGCAGTAAAATAAGACGGGACAGATCTACTCTGTGGGCAGGTAAGAAGAGTTGAAGCAGAATGAGGGGTATGAAAGATGTAGCTTTCTTCTCCTGCTGACCACGAAGATGTCTTTAGTAGCACTGGTATTGCTGCTTGCCTCTGTGCCTGTTGGATGGTGGCCCTGAGCATCCCAACATCTGACATTTCCACCAGCTCTTTGCCTCTCTCACGTGCTGTGTTTGCATTTGTCTAGCTCTGTGCTACCTTGCTGCTCTGCAGCTCCCATGGGGGAAGGGCCATTTAGGTCCATATGATTAATGAATCTGCATCCATGCTAATTTTTGTTGATTTTACCTGGTTACCAGCAGGTTGTAATACTGAAAGGATTGTAAGACTCAGTTTTCTCCAAAAACTGCACTAAACACCAACAGTTAAAAGGTGGTTACTTCTACCCTTCGCCAAGGTTATACAATCTACCAAATTCAGTTGCAAATCCTGCGAGTTTTGCATTAATTACATGAATAAGCACTGGATTGATTGACCACCCTTATTTATTTGACTACAAGCAATGAGGGACAGGGTTATCGTGGTAATGAGAACTTGTGGTGTTATATGATTCATTGTATAGATAAGTTCCTTGATTTCCAGAATAAAAATAAGCAGAAAAATCTCCCTATGTTGCCCACTTTGGGGTTTTGCTGCAAAAAAATGTCCCCTGCAGGTTCCTGGCTTTGAGTTTTGGGGTGTTTCTCCCCAGGTTACGGTATACTCACTTATAGAGATAGCAGACTTCATATACAAGCATGTTTATATTCTTTTTTTTTTCAACACAGAAAGAACTGTGGGAGTTCAGTTTATATCCTATTTATTTTAAGTTTTCAATTGTAATTTTGCCAGGGGTTTTAGTGCAGAAAGCTCTCCTCATCAAAGAGATCACACGAGTGTCGAGTCAGGTTTTAAATAGGAAGCAACAAAATCCTACCTAAATTTCTCTTGGCTTTGGTTGGATCCTCTTTCCTTATAATTCTAGTCATTCTGCTGTGTGTTGGATGCCAGTCAGACTGATATACCTGCAAAAAAGCAGAATTTCCTCCAATGTGGTTTTCTTTTGAGGTACTGCAAAAGTTCATAGTCCCCCAGTTTGGTTCCTGTCACTCTAAACCAGTCTTGGTGTTGGAAGGTTTCAGCAGTACCTTCTGCACCATCTCTCTGCATGACCAGCCAGAGTGATGCTTTACTCCTCTGTGATATGGAATTAAGTGGTATATCCAACTTAATAGGAAAGAGTAATCCAAGATCTTAAAAAAATTCAAGTGCAATATATTTTTAGTATTTTAAAGGGAAGTTTTTTGCACAAGGTTAGCTCAGTATCCATAAACTGAAGCTTGAGGTTTACTTATTTATTATGTACTTTCTTATTTATTCTCCTGTTTTATTTTTAAAAGAAACATCAATAAAAGCACTAAGTCAGCAGCCATCAACAAGCATTTTCACTTGCTACATGTAAATTTACCCCCTCTAGCAACCTGACACTTAAAAAATATTGGGGAAGATACATATTCCTTGAATACCAGCAAGTCTGGGCTCTCTTCAGCTCTGGATGAGAGAACTTAAGTGGGGAAAATTCCTTCTGCTTCCTCCATTCAAAGCAAACACTGTCCTGAGGAGCCCCTGATTTCCTGTCACTGCCAAAGCAAGCCATAAACATAATTTCCTTGTGAGACTTGCTCCCAGTGATCAGGGCCAGTTATAATGCATGGTCGCAATATGAAACCCCATCTTAAGATGGAAAAGGCCTGAATATTCCTGCCACAGTTATTTCTTCTGCCCTCTAATGTGAAGGCAAATCAGGCCCAGATCCTCACTATTTTTACTTTTTTTCCCTGCACCTCATTGCAGCTCTCGAGAGCACAGTTTAATGGCAATCTTTATAACCCTTGTCAAAAATCATGATTTTGAAACAATAGGAGGAGAATTATCAGGGGAACATATGTCTGACATAGGGCAATTTTACTTCCTAGCTAGAAGGAACATCTAGAACATTTAAAAATATAAACCAATATCTGGTGGTTATTATTCACTTTAAGACAGTAAGGCAGCTTGTAAAACCCCTCAAATGCCTGATGTGAGCTCTAATGAGTTTTAACCTTGCTTTTTGCACAAAAAGCTTTGCAGACTTCCTGTGCTCATTGAAAAATGTGGTATTTACTGACGCACAAATTGTTTCAAAACCGCTCTATAAAATCCCTATGGACACAAACACTGCTAATATTCATGTGCTAGCATTTGAATCTTCCTAGAAATGCAGGTTTTAGCTCAGTTTTTTGCTTTCTACTATATTCAAGAGGTGAGTTAATCTGTGACTGCATCAGCACGAGACTGCCATCACGAAAATGTCATGCTTTTTCTTAGTGGCCCAGTTTTCCAATGTCCTCTTAGAATTCAGATGAAGAGGGGCTTTATTCCCCTTGATCAGGTGTTCTGGAAAGAGATGGACCTCAGCACAATGTCACATGTTTAAAATGCTGACAGGCTGATTTGGTACTAACTGACAACTTGGCTACACACTATAATCTTGTTTCAAGACACTCTCTAGAGTGGTGCTGTCGAAATAGTGTTCAGAAAGCCACTCTTCCAGCAGTCACAGTGACAAACTTCAGGATTAAACTAACATACAGTATGATAAGTTTCTTTCTATGGACCTGAATGCAGGAGGTATCACCATAAACTGTGTGCATGCCCTTTTTCATTTACATGGCATTGGTAAATAACATGCAACAATGAATGTTGAATGTAAGGTAGAAACACCTCCAACATGCAGAAAAGACTGTTGGCTGCTCCCAGGAGACTGGCTTAAAGGAGGAAAGGCAACTTTCCTTCTGCTGGAGGCACATACAAAATGGGTTATCAGGGGATGGAAAAAATCAGCTAGGGATGGAGAAAGGTGCTTGAGGAGTCTTTGGATTATGTGTGTGTTCATATGTGTGACTACTGTTAAGGTAATTATTAATAATACAGATTGTGCTTTCCTTTTGGGATGGACTACTTTAAAGCGAGAGTGGATCTTCCTTCAGCTGAAGGAAAATTGTGGATGTGGACTAGCACCAGGCATGGATTTAGGTAGTGATGGAGAGAAGAGCATTTATCTCAGATGCTTTTAGTTCCCCATTGTATAGAGAGATACTTTTAACACTTGTATTCTCATTGTTCAAATTGGTACCTGATGAGGTGGTACCAATTTCTCTCTCTGTTAAACATGAGGAACTTTGCTCCATTTGTTTTTCTCTACTGCAACCCTGATAATGACCATTTGTAGACTGCAAAGTGCTCATAATCTGCTCATGTCTCAAGTAGCACAGACCAGTTCACTGGTTTTAAGCCTCACTATCTTTCAGTGTGCCAGCATTATTTACATAGCTTTAACAGCAGATTTAAGTTCCAATGTAGTAGAATATCAATCTATTTATTTTAAATTTATTGCCATGAACTCCTCATTCCCTACAGAACTTCCTGCATTTCAGCCATCTAGCCATGTGTCTTCATCTTTGCCTCTGATTAAAGATAGAGAAGAGGAGGAAATACCTGAACCAACAATACTGACCATAAATTTTATAGTGTCCAAATAGGCCAGTGGCAAGCTGAGCATCAACACAAGCCACCCAGCCATGACTTTTCTCTTTTACTTGAGTTAATAGGTTAATGAGAGGCAAGCTATGCAAAGAGATGTGAAACTATCAGCACACACCTTGTAAATGTATGTCAGCTCAAGGCTGGGTCCTTGGTGGTAAATACACTTTCTTTTTGCTTTCTGTGTGCTTACATAGGCATTACTGACCAGAATAAGAGAGGTTGCTGTGCAGGAATAAATAAAACTCACAGCTCTGTTTCTGCAGTCTTAGCTGTCATGTAAGAAAATAAGCAGGAATTGGACATGCTTCCTCAGCAGGCATTGCTCTGAATGCTCACAGGACGGACTTTCCCCACTAGAACTAGTTGGGGATGTTTTTCCTTGTAAAACCCAGACTTCTGCCTTGCTAGGACTCACAAGCCTGCTTGCAGGAGGAGTGAGGGAACCAAATTCAGACCCAGTTCATTGTAGTATTAACTAATCCATCTTAGATGCTATAATTTTGTGCCTTGGCAGGGTGATTTAGTCCTGTGCTCACTGGGACTGCTCTCTGTCTCCAGCTGTCACAAATTCACTCTCAAGATCATCTGTTTAATCCTCAGTATTTTGACAAAGAATGAGGAGAAATTCCAGTGTAAGCTGAGAAGCAGAGCACTGTGCTGTAGGACCAGAAATAGAGCACTTTGCCCCTAATTCAGTATATGTGTTGTATTAATAATTAAATATACCTTAATAAAAATAATAAATATATAATTAAATATACCTTAAAATAACACACAGGACAAACCCCTAGAGAATGAATGTGTTGCAACTTGTTACTGGGCTGGTTCCTGCACAGGCTTCATTGGTGTAAAGGAGCCTGTTACACAGTCACACTGTGTGGTGATTAACACTAGTAGTGAGACACCCTTTGCTACACTACTCATGGGCTGGGAACAGGGCGAATCACCCCTACACCTCCTAATAACCCCTGCTTCAGCTCCCATGGAGAAGGTGGTATTTACTTGCTGACACCAAAGGGCCTGAAGAGGTTTAATTGTTATAATTTGGGGGCTTGAGTTGTGTAATCCTTTATTAATATAAAGGATTTAAAAAACCCCTGATGCTTCAACTTTATAAATGCTAATGTTTAAAGCACCAATTAAAAAAACAAGTATAGCATTAAAAATTTCTCCAGCTTGGGAAAAAAATAGTGCTCTAATCAACTTTTCTGTTTAATACTCATAGCATTGATCACTTAATTTTTTACTTACTAATTATTAATGTTAATTACTTTATTACTAAAACACTGTTTATTTTTCCTTTTGAGAAAGAGAATTTTTTTCCATCAGCAAGAAGTGAGAGCTATATTGTGTTCAGTCAAAGAATTACAGAGAATAAGGACCACGACCATAATAACCAGTATGAAAGTCAGCTCTGAGGCTTCCCATTATCAATAAAATTTTACCTCGTATATAAAAGCACATGTGTGTCTCTTAGGTCGAATCCAATGCACTCTTTGCACTTTATTAGTTCCTTTGATGTCAAAGGGAATTACTCAAACTGTTGAAAATATGGTAAGAATTAAAATTTATTGTTTCCAGAAGGTCTATCAGTTCTGCGTATCCTTGGGCAAGTGTGATATTTTGAAACGTCTGGAACACCTGTATTTTCACCACTGGCTAATCTGAGTCTCTAACCTACACACACTATACCCCAGGACTCCTGTTGAATATCTGTTCTGCTCTGTTGCTATTTATCTCTGACTACTTGTAATATTATAGATTTATTCTGGATGCGAGTCTAAGTTGCAAGACAAGATATTGATTCAGAATACCTGGTAATAGAACAGTAATTGCTTTGCTTTAAAATTAAGTGACCATGCTCATTTTAGAATCTATACTATTTCATCATTTCTAGTAGTACCTCATGATATGAAATAGAAGAGACTCCACACCCAATTGCCCTCACATAAACAATAGTTCATGTTGTATTTCACAAACAAATGGCAATCGGGAAAGCTCTCCTTATTTACCAGAAGTGCAGCTGATTTGAACAAATGTTCCCTTTCTGGGGAAGGGAAGCAAAATAAGATGTACCTTTTGAATTACTTGTAGATACTTATATGTATTAACAGAAACTATTTTTCTTTCTATAAGATTGCTTCAGTTTTGTGCTACATTAATAAAGTACCCTGGAATTAGATATGTTCTATAGTGGTCTTATAAATACAAATGCAATGCAAAAGCAATAGACTTCAGTAAATAATAGGTTTTTCTTTCCATTAGCATATTTAACAAGTAAAGAAAAAAATAAGCACTGTTTCCAGTACTGACTTATTGTGTTGTGCTGGAAATGGGGTCTGATGCATTTTTCTGCATTCAAAGATGAATTCCCTCTGGCACATAAACTGCATATTTTCTGAATTGTGAGCTAATTTGCATTTTTAAAAAACATCTGTTTATGAATATCTTTGTGATAATAATTGCTATTTACAAAGTTCTAATCAGGAGAGTGAAATTTTAAATGAAGAATAATGGAGGGAACAGATTTCTACCTTCTGGTCACTATTGCCACAGTGTTCTTCTACAGCCTGCAGTTCAGCCTCCCTCCCCACTCCCCTTATTTTATCTCAAGTCCACTTCCTTTCTCATGTGTATGCTTTTTAACCTCTTAAAAGGGACATGAAAAACCTAGAATGAAGCTACTCTTTCACTTAGTAAACAAGGCCTTGATTGAGAGGGGATGAGAGGAAGGATTTACTGAGGGCTTTTGCTTTCAAAAGGATTAACTAAGTCTTTCATAAATTTGGAGGAGCACAGGAACATGATGTGACTGCTAGACACAACACAAGCATGTTCTGAGTAAGGAATTGCCACCAATTCTGTAGCAGTTTACAATAAATTTGGTCAGAATCCTACTGGCTTGCTCAGAATCTCTAAATTAGAAAAAGCCACATCTGATTGTCATACAAAGCTTCAGAAAAACCCAGTAATTGGGCTTGTCATTCAAAGCAAGAAACAAAAACTAAGCAGCTTCAAGTGTTTTTCTTCTCTATCTCCTCAGCAGAGCTGAGGAGGACTTTATAAAAGATGCCTGGAGCCACCTGTGCACAAACAAGAGCAAAATCTCATTAGATTTTAACACCTTGAAGGAGATGCACTTTTTACAGTACAACCATTCTCTTTTCAGACCCTCCAGCATCTTCATCAATTAAGCACCAAAGTCCCAGCACTGATTCATACAAAGGTTACTTTAAAGTGTTTTTGCAGTGCAGAAAATGTACCTTCAAAGTTGATATAAAGGGATTTTTGCCTACGTGAGAATCGGTCCCAGTGTTATCATATTGATACTTCCTTGATCTGCTGCACAGCTTTCGGTTCTGCAGACACTGAACCTGAGATTTCTGGAAGTGAGATGAATAAAAACCAGAGTAAAAGTCTTTGGTTTTTTTTAATCCCTGGTGGAAGGAAAGATGTCTTTGTCTTAGTCCTCCTCTTCCCCTCCACCTTAAGTTTGCTAATACTGGCTAGTTAGTATAAGTTAAAATATTATCATGGTCAAGCGGGTGGAAATTTTATTCGCTGCTTAGCTGAATAAAATATGTTACTGCTCTGTCCCCATGGCAAACCCAAAAGTAAATCAAAGGAGTCTTTAAGTTGGCTACTTCAAGATGGGTGACTTGGATAAAAAGAATAAAGAAAGTTCTAGAAAATACAGATAAAGTCAAACCTCTGATCTCTACATGAAGGCTAATGTGATAATCCTCATATCTGCTAGATTTGTATGTTGTTAGAACTCATTCAAGTGAGTATAACTGCTGCAAAACCCTCTGCACTCATTCTAATTAAGACAGCCTGCTCAAAATGCTGTTGGACCAATGGATAGCTTCTATTCACACACTCTCTATAACTCTATTACATAGCTTGAGTCAATTAGCTACCAATTAACTTGGAGTAAAACACTTGAGACAGACAAGCCCTTTATGGCTGCAGTGAAGTAAGGTGCTGTAGCGCTGAGCTATTATGTTATCATAGGGTTTTGACTAAATAGAATTAACAGAAAAAGAGTAAAACTTTTGTGCTGTTTATTTTTTACATCATACATATGGTTTTTATACCATATTTGTCATGACAGTTGTAGGATACCCTCTGGTAGTTCATTGAGCAGCATTAGCATCAAACTTGTGTGATTTTTCTTTGGTCAGTGTGGTGGGTGAAATGTTTTGTTTCTTTTTAGATGCATCTTTATCTCAACTTCTAGAGAAAAGTAGGCTTAAAAGATTGCATATTTTAATAGGAAAGTTTTAATAGAACGAGTTCCAATTCACCTTTCTGTGTGTGAGAACTTACTTCAAGGTTGTGGACTTTGCCCTCAGTAGTGTTTCAACTTAAAAGTAAGTCAGCATTAGAGGTGGTCAAGAATTTCCTTCCACAGTGATTAAGTAATAGGGAATGTATATTTCTAGATTTAATTTTTTTTACATTGAGGAAATTTGACTCGAATTGAAATATTTCACCTGTTTCAAACAGCCAAAGCATTCTGGATTTTGTTGATGGTATATTTATTTGCATCCACCTGGATGCTGAGGGTGATATAACATGGGTATTAAAATTTAAATACTTTATTTCTGTTCTTCTTCAGTGGGCCAAAGTCTAAACACAGACTTTTATAACTGTGCCCACTGGTTTCCAGTGACACAGTTCTTTTCTGAACTGCACAGACTCCATGGGGCTGCAGCAGAATGAAGGCAGGAGCTCCCACAAAAGCCTCTGTCCTCTGCACTGAAGAGTGTCAGTGGTTAAATGGTGCTTTGGAAGGAAATGAGCAAAATTTCAGAAGTTCCAAAGTTAATTAACATTGCCCAGAAACTACTGCTTGTTTCAGTTTTTATTCCTAATCTAAGAAAGAAATACCAGGATATTGGCATTTTTGTTGGAAATTGGGAAGTTGGGATTTTGTACAGCTCACAAGGAGAGGAATAGCAGTCATGCCATAACTTCTCCTTACCAGAGAGGTCATTACTTGTATCTGTTGTCTCCCATCCACTTTACAGGTTGTGCTATTTGTCTGCAGAAAAAAATTGCTTGAAAAACTCAACAGCATTATCACTCTCACTTCCTCTTACTTGTGTTCTGTTTTTCTTGGTGTAAGCATCACTAAGTTGCCTGCCTTCCTTTTTTCTGGTTATTGTAGCTGTGATAGCAGCAAGCCCCAGGCTAAGCCCTGCTACCAGCAAGAATACTTTTAAGGCCACTCCAGGAGTAGACAAGTACCCAGCTTGGCATGTCGATACGTTATCCCCACCTCAGACTTTCTGTTGTTTGTTCTGCTACTTCTAGAGCAGCGTTCACTCTTGCCAGCCTTCCTCTGCAATCTAACACACCATCTTTCAGCTCCACTTGTCCTGAGACAACAGACTGTTGGCTGTTCCCTGTCAGCACCAGGGCAATCAAGCATCTCTGGGGAGAGAAAGAAACCCCCTGACAATAGAAGATCTAGAAGGAGAAATAATTTGGTGGAAAGAGGAGGAGGAGCAGGAAGAGAAAATACAAAGGCAGAAGAGGAGATGGGATCAAAAGGGATGGGAGATGAAAAGCAAGAGCAGAACTGTGGGAGAGAGAACAGGGGAAATTCTGCAGCAGCACCAAAGAGCTTAGGGATCTACAAAATGTAACATGTTGGTATGTCCAGAAATCAGCTTTTCTTTAGCTGGGTGTAGAACAGTGTGTCCAAAGCTAGTTGTAGCATGTACATAGTGGCAAAGCAACCGCCATATCTCTTATTTACCTGCAAAGTGTCGAGGTTGACAATGAGAATTTGCCCTGTTCAGTGGCAGGTTTCTTGCCTCCTCTGGGGAGAAAGTTTTTCCTTAGCTAGTTCTGCACTTGCATTCTGAAGCTACTCTGCACCTTGCAGAAAGAATGCAGAAGTAGATGTATAAGCTGTGTCGCACACGACCTGCAGTCAATTCCTGCCCTCTCATATTTGCCCAAGAGAAGATAAATGTTCTTTTGAAAGCAACAAGCAGATTGGGTATCTGCCTTTTTGTATTACCTTTAAGATTAAGAAGATAAGTGGTGTTTCATTTTTTGTCTTTTAAGGTGCCATTTAACTTTCACAAGCACCTAATTATACATTAGGAATGGGAGGACAGGAGGGTGCTTTTTGTCTTACCTCTGTGATTTATTGTTGAACTCTCAAACCATTGAATTCAGCCACCTGAAACACTCACTCATCTCACCAGCACTAAAGAGCAAAGTGCTTCTGGTTTTGATTTATTCTAGAAATACATATTTTTTTATTATGAAGCACAAATTTACTATAATGGCTTTTGGATCCCCAAGGAGAAGCTTATCTAGCCTGATTCACATATTGATAATGTAATACAATATATTTTCCCTTATGTCTTTGAAGTGCAGGTCTCAAAAGCTCAACTTGAAAAAAAACTTGTCTGAAACTTGTAAGTTACTCTACAGAGATGATTTGTGTAAGGTGCCCAGACATGCCTGTAGACCACCCTGTCTGTATGGGATGGAAAACAGCCCTCATTATTAGCAATGCTGAAACCGAGTACACCTAATACTTAGTTTTATAAATGTTTCATTCTTTTTTATGAGCAGCATTTCTTTTATATCTGCTTCCCTAATGTGACTGGCATGGCACTGTGTGATTCATCACAATATGACATGACAAGAAAAACACCTCAAAGATACAGTACTATTATCAGACAAAGGTGGGCCTTTTTGGCATTAAGAACACTTAAGGGTGCAGTCTGTAGATGTACTCCTATGTAACTCATATTGGGAATAAATGTCATTTCTTTTCTGATAAGAAGTGAAGAAAGCAAGAGCTTTAAGTTGGTGAAAAAACATGACAACTTCTGCCAGGGTCTGCTGATTGAAACCACCTCCCTCAAATTCATGGGTACCCCCAGCCTCACTGAGGGTCTCAAACATCCCTGCAGTGGGGCATCAATTAGCTGTCCTCAGTGGGGCCCCTGCACAATGCCAGCACTAGACAGAGACATCAAATCCTTCCTCCTAGATAATTCAGTGTATCTTCATCTTCACAAAAATGTTTGACTTGTGGAGTGTGCGCTCAGCTGGGCACCTCTCTGCAGGCTGTGTGGCTTCCCTGAATCCAAACCCTTCCCATCCCTCCACCACCCCATCTGCCCAGGTAAAGCAGAGAAGTCACGTTTGCAAGATGAGGAAGGGACCAGTGAGGAACCTGGTGGTACTGAGCTGAGGCCTAGAGGAAGGTCGGATCTGTCTGGGATGTGGGGGGCTCCCCCAAGCCATGGCATCACATGGCATCCCTGCAGCTTGGGCATGGCTGTGTGGTCAGCAGTCCCAGCCTCTGTTATGTTTGAAAAGCTATTTGTTTTCTGGAAAACAGAGGTTTTCAGTAGCGTTAACTTGCTTTGCTTTCACTGAAGTTACTCCAAAGGAGAGCTTAGAGGCTGGTGAACCCTTGAGATATTCCAGGAAATACAGCACACTTCTAATTCATACCATTTAAGCACCTGAGAAGCTTAAAAGCATGATAATAGCACCTTCGTCCCCAGAGCAGCCATTTTACAGGCCTTTTAGAGATAGAGAATGGTTTTAACCCCAGCTTCTGTTGTAAGCTTGCAATCATCTTTTTGCTGAATGTTTTCTAAATAAATGCTTACATTTGCTGGCTTGGGGCATGTTTGAAAGCCCATAGAGTTACCAGCAATGTTGATCTTTCTTATATCAGGCATTTTTATTAGATCCTCTGTAAACACTCCCTCTGGTAAGCACGTTTTCAAGAATGTATTTGGGAAACAAACAAAAAAGGATTGGGATGTGCCTGTGAAGGAGTTCTCTGTGCAGTATTCACCCAGCCCAGCAGTGGGGAAAAGCAGGACTGGCCAGGGAGGTATGAGAACAGCAATCCCACAACTGCGGGTGAGCGAACCTCAGTGTAAAGCACTTGTGACTGTTAAAGTAAATCGACTAAAAGCTTACATGAGAAACAGAAACATTTCTGACAGTTAATCCAAATCGGGATTAATTTCAGTAGTCTGGAGAATTGAAATGTTTGGATATTTATTTTTTGTATTTCAGTCCTTTCATGAGGTTCTCTTTATTGTGCCATTATATGGGGATAATGGCAAGGGCTGAGCTCCCAGCACCAACAGTCTTCACTCCAGTAAATGCCAGATAAACTTCCCCCAATGGCTTATTATAGAATCATAGAATGGTTTTGATTGGAAAGGAATTTAAGAACATCTAGTGCAACCCCCTTGCCATGGGCAGGAGCACCTCGCACTAGACCATGCTTCCCAATGCTCTGTCTAACCTGGCCTTGAACACTGCCAGGAATGTTATCAGCCCTGCCTGATGGCCTGACCAGGAAGCTGGTTAAAAGCCATGTCCTGTAAGGCAGACCTGCTAACATTGTCCACAAAGGTGAATTATTTCCCAGTACCATGTGAGAGCAAAGCTTTCCTGTTACCTCCTTTCCTACAGAGTGAAAGAGCACCCAGTAATGTGGTGCTGCAGTATGTGTTTCTGCTGGGTTGGAGATATTGTGGCGAGGAGTTGAGCTGCCTTCCCCATGCTCTGTCCACACAGGTAGCTGGGTACCTGCCTGAGTGCTCCATGCGCCTAAATGCTTCTCTCTCCCTGCCTTATATTTACTTCTGCTCTTTACTGGAGCTGTTAGAGGCATCAGGGCTTTAACAGTCCCCAGAATGCGTCTCCTGCAGCAGAGGTGCTCTGGATGGAAATGCTGTGATGGTGAATAAGCTGAGGGTGAGAGTTGGTAGAAGTGGTTAACATGAGCCATTCCAAAGTAGTTAATGCTTAAATTGCAGTTTATGAATTGCAAGAGGTTTGTTGTGGTTAGTGATGTCACAGCAGTGGCCACTGGAAAAATCACTTTTTCTTAACAGCTACTATGTATTGGTATCACATATCAGTACCAGGAAATGGTCTTGCCTGTTCTTCAGACAGGAAATTCATACATCTCGCATGCAACTCCATCCCTGGAGTTAGAACAGGGAGTAAATGCTGGGTGATAATGCTCGGTAAGGGCTAACTTGGAATTCAGACACATGGAAACCAAATGCCGTTCTTAGTCCTTATGGCAAGCGACTGGCATTATGTTCAAGAAAGAGAAGCCGGTTAATAAGCTTAATTTGTCTTTTATGCACAGCAATTTTCAGCATTAACTTTCACAGTGGGGCCACGGCCCACACAATGGTTTCTGAATGCTGCCCAATAAATGCAGAAATAATACGATAACCACGCTATGAGGTACCATTCTACATTCAGTCCCTCTGGGTTTAGCATTTCAGTACAAACCTTTATTAATCATAGCGTCAGAGCTGGAGTACTTTATGCCTCTAAATGTGTTACAGAAGGAAGGTTTCTATGGGTGCTAAGGCTGTCATGTAATTCTTTTGCATCTTCATCTTTTGCAGTGACCCCTTCAGGGTCTTTTCCAAACTGCAAGGTGCTCTGGATTAAAAAATACCACAACCCAGTGCTGTTTTGTTTGGCATGAACTAAGACACGATCCCAGCCCCAGAAAGGTAAAAAATCAGCTGAGCTTTCCAATGATTGCAAGATCCTTTGGGATTCTAGTGCTAAGCAGTTTGAAAAAGAGCACTGCAGAAATTATCAGAGAGGGCAGGTTCTGACTACAGCACTGGGCAGGGAGCACTCTGCAAAGCTGAACCTACTGTCCTAGGACTCATGAGCATGTCCCCCTTTTTCTATATTTTGTGTCTCATTTTATTAGTAAAAACCACTTTTTCTCTTCAGCATTGAATGAGGGAGTTAAAGAGAGGTTGAGGAAGAAGATAAGCATGTGTAAAAGGTACACTGACTTTACACTGGTTTCAATTAGAAAAACACAAAGGAGGAGACCATGCTTATATTTAGCTATTTCAGCTGAAAACATGGGGTCAACATTGCTACATGTGCTCTGCTTCTGGCCACCTGTATAGTGAGACTTGACTCTCACTATAGTGTGTGCAGTGAATCCAGATTGCTCCCACCACATGTGTGAATCGGTGGTCTTTGCAGCAGAGATAGCAGCAATGGTACCACATCTGTCACCCCACAGCACTGTGTCAGTGCTCCTTCCAGATGGGTGATGGTCCTGCAGCCTATCCATTCAAATTATACTGATGAAACATTAAGGAAACTGCTCGGGCAGTCTGATGTTTTGCTTACAGAAATGGTGATGTTCTGGACAAAAATAGATTGAGATCCTGCCAATGTGAAAACTATTATAAAACAAAAAGCTATTTTGCATCAAAACCAGTTGCTTATTGTCCTGGAGAAATACACAAAATGTTCTATCTTACATTTTCTTGTGTGAAAATCAGGGAACGCCCTGATGCTGTGTTTCATGTAGCTTCAATCCCACCTTCTGGGCCAGCTGGCAACCCTGGAATTTGCCTATTGTACTTGCTTCTTTAATTGTTTTCCAATTATTCATTTTAAGATTTTTTTAAACATAATCCCAGGCCATTCAATTAACATCACAGTGCAAACACTCTGCCATCCATCTGCTCAAGTTGTCTTTAACTGACAACGTCTTGTATCTGGTGTGCAGAACTATCAAACATATCTCCAACATAATCCACCTTCTGTTCCCACCTAGAAAACAGATTTTGCTGGTTTTTTTATTCTAACACCTGTGCAGCTATCAACATTTTTCCACTGGAGATTTGTCATTGGTGAAAGTACGTGTTGGGAACTGAGGTTACTTTAATACATTCACAGAAGAAGCAAGCGATCATGTATTTTAAGGCTAGAAGGGATTACTGTGTGCTTTGGCCTCTTGTAACACAGACCATAAAATTTCCCTGCTCTAGATCCTGATACTGGTTTATTACTAATACTTGAACCAAAGTCTGGTGAAGAAAAAATAGCTTCTACTTAACACTTAACTGGTAATAAATCCACGTAGTTATCCTGGGTATTAGCTACTCTCACTGATAAACATTTGCACTTTATTTCTCACTCAGAAAATGTTGAATTTTGTCTCCACACATTTTTGGTTTATTTGGAATGAAAAGCTTTGCCACCCACCTGCTGGCTTTTGCATGGGTTCTTAAAACCTCAGCTGGTCACATCTAAACCTCTTTGGATAAATACATAGATTTACACCCCTACTTTTTTTTAATCATAAAGCCTATTCCTACCCCTTGATTATTCTTAGAGCTATAAAACCTAAGTACTTAATCATACTTTTCCCTAAATGTGGCTAAAGAAAGAGGACAGTATACTTGCTATTGTGTGCCAACAGTTGTGACTGTAAAGTACTTTAGCCTCCCTAGTCTGACTTTAATCATAAGACAAAACACAAGTGATCATTCCCTATTCTTCATCTTTGCATTGCACTATAGTTTTATAATCTTTTATTCTGTGCCTGTCAGTAGCTCCTTTCCCAAGCAGAAGGTCCTTCCACACACAGGGTACCACGGGGCACCCTACCCAGCAGTGTTCCTGCCCTTCTTTGGGCTTGTTGTAGCTCTGCTATGTTGCTTCTGGTTTTCACGGTATAGGGCACCCTGTGAACTTTTGAGGTAGGCAGCCCAAAAAAATCCAACAAAACCAACAACCCCAGGGAAGTCATTGTTTTCACAAAGCTTAATTAAACAGTGGAATTCCATGCTAACTGATATTGTTGATGCTGATAGCTTGATGAGTTCAAGATGTGACTAGGTAAAACTATTGAGTGAATTCAACCAGGGCTATCAAACAGCTAGATCTTCTGATTCAGATCACTCACCCCCAAATTACCTGAAGCTGATGTTGTTCATTATGAAAGGGTCAATACTTGTGCCTCTCTCATATGCAAGATGCCAAGTGCTTTCAACTGTTCCTCATCAGGAGCAGGGAGTTGCCCTCTGCAGGTACTGCAGTAAGCTGCATGGTGCTGGCAGTGTTGGGGCTGGCTGCTGCCCTTGAGGAGCACCCTGCTGCCAAAGGATGGGTGTAACCCCAGCTACATTGATATGAAAGCTTTGAGTGCTTTTGTCTTAACTTTCATGAGGATTTATTGATCACCTTTCTGTGTTTGAAGTCTTGTTTCTCTGAGCCGGCTGGAAAAGTTATGATAAGATTTCCTACCTATGGTGTGCCCTGCGGCACCTTTCCTGGACCACAGAGTGATTCTTTTCTTCCCCTCTGTTGTTGCTATTCTTAAGTTTGAGCAGGTTTGAAGGAAAACTATGTTTCAATGTGGTTGGTTGATTTTTATGATGCCTGTAATGATGCAAGTAGCTTATGTCCCTAATAGTCCTAGAAGGGAACCAGATCACTGTTTCTTGTGTGTTTTAAATGAGTAGTTTATGCATGGGAGATTTATAGCTTTTCTATATGTGGTTATCTGCGGACTCTTCCTATCTTGCTAGCACTGCAGGTAGCTTCTTGTCCCTATAACTTTAAAGAAACTCTAAAAGCAAGCATCATTGTATTTTTCTGGTTGTGGCATAGATTAAGCTGATGTTTGTAAGGCACTTCTTTTACGTAAGGTCTTAGTCTTATGAAAATAGTTTTCATTTAATGAATCACTTGGGATCCTCCAAAATTCTACATTTCTCATGCTGCTAGAAGTGCCAGTGTGTAAGATACAGCTTGCTTGTGCTAAGAAGCGTAATCCCTCATTTCATACATAAAGTATTTTCTTATGTCACCGTTCTTCCCATAACAATGCGTGGAATAGCCTTATTAGGCATGTACGCAGTGAACAGAGGTGTCGTCTAGTCCCTCCTTGCTCCATATTTCATCCACTCCTTCTATGTTTGCTCTCTGGGAAATATGCTGTCCACCTTTGGGATCATCGGTTATGAAGTAGGACCCAGCTATACTTTCAAAAGCAAAGCTACTTTGAAGGCAATATGCACTAGGAATTAGAATTATACTGCAAAACTCTTAGAATGAGGTTGTGAATTCACAAACAAAACAGAATTTAGGAGACGTAGGACTAAACTGGATTTTTGTATATGTATGTTATGCTGCAAATATGATTCCATCTTCGGTGTTCTTAACAATGGGGTGTTAACTTTGGCATGCTAATGTATGTTTTGGGTAGTAAACTAAAGCCTAAATATTCTAATGATCTTTCTCTATCTCCTATTTATCCATGCAGGTTTTTAACATAGCTACCATCTATTTACTATGTTTCCTATAATTAAAGATAGCACAGGGAGCTCCGCATTGCTCCTGTACTCAAGCGAAGCTGTGCTGCCATGCCTAGGCTGTGTACATTGTTATCTGAAAACATTCCCAATTTTCAGTTCCTCAAAACCACAGGGTCCGGTTTTACAAACCTTAAGCCACATGAGCGATCCCTTGCCCACTGAAATCAATGGAATCCCTTGTGTGACTAAGGATTATGCTAGTGAATAGAGAGTTTTTAGATCAGGGCCCTAACCCTTTTTTAATTAACCTTCTAAGAAAGAATTTATAAGGGGAAAACTCTGGCTCAGTGGTGAGTGGTCAATAAACCATGTCTTTGTAATTCCTTCCTTCCTTTATGGCTCCTGAGGCTTAAGTGAAATGGATATAACTGTCTCTATCCCTTCCTTACTTCCCTTCCCAAAGCAACCAGTTTATAAATGTCATAGCTTCTCTCTGTTGTTCCCTTTTTGGGTATATTTGCTCTTGTCTTATTCAGTGACTGCTGGCTTAACTATTTCTTTTTACATTAGAGAAAAGTAGACAAAACGGACCAAAATGTCAGGGAGAGAGATTCTATCTTATTTTAACCTCTGGGAATCAAAAGACTAACTGCAATATTAAGAATCCAGTAAGTCAGTTTTTACTATATGGAAGTTTCTACTTCCTACATTTCAGTATTGCAGATGATCTGTCCTAAATATAAAGTTTGGAGGTTTATCTTTAAGATAGTCTCTTGCAATTTTCCATCTTCAGGCTCGCCTCAATGCCTTAAAATGCCACAGTTATTGTCTGCCATTACAGACTGACCATGGTGCCCCAGTAGCAAGATCAGCAAATGACAGAAAATAGAATAATACTAAGATATGCTTGTTTAGCTAAAGTGTTTTCTGATAGTATTGTAGACTGGAGAATCAAAAGTGCTAAGAAGTGGTAGAAATAGAGAAAACAAAAGATTTCCACTGCTCTATGCAGACAGGTGCGAATTTTGCTGCAATCTGCAGGACATAAGTGACTCCAAACCATTGCAGGTAATGTAACTTTGCTTTCTCGGTGCTGAAATGAAGCTGATGGGTAGGTGAAATGTACTGCCTTTATCTCAGCCAACAGCAGTATTCTGTTCTTTCTGTTTTCCAATTACCCACAAACAGGTTTTTAATTTCTGAGAGTATTTGCAGTTACCTGTAAATTGTAAATGCTCCATCATACGCTTGCTGCTTTGTCTGTGTGTGGCTGCCTGGCTGGGACTGTATCCCTTGGTGTGATGGTCTTCCTAGCTTCCATCTGGATAATTATAAGTTAACTGCAGCATTTCCTAATTAACAGAGACACTCCACTTTGAGTAAATGTGTGCAAGTCAGGTTGCAGAATGATTCACGAGAAGAAAAGTTCCATTCACACAAATATTTACAGGTGTAAATGGAACAGAAGGTCTGAACATCTTAATTCAAGACAGTACCAGGATAAAATGTTCATTAATAACTTTTTCTGCTGCTGGTACAAGCGTTAGCATTTTTATCTCAACGAAGATGTTGAATTAGATGGTAAGTGGCTTAGTTGATACACTAAGAAGCAATGTCAGTGTGACATGGATGATTTTTTAATCCTGAAGATCAAAAGGGATATCAATTAATGTTCCTATTGGACTCAGTCCAGTTCTTCCTGAAGGATACCTTGCAATGCATTTGTTTTTCTTTGCCCTGATTCTTCTTTGAATATATTCCCTCTTTTCTTCTCTCTGCTTAATTTTTCATGGTCTGTTCAAAATAATTGTCTTGGTTCTGTGAAGGTCTGTATCTGTAATGACAGGACAAGTCCTGTTCTCTTCCCTGTTTCCCTCTGGTTGTTAGAAACAGAGGTTTCCTCTTAAATAAATGCAGACACAAGTATGGAAAGATAGTGGATAGCTTCTGGAGTTTCTTGAAACTGCAATATATCATACACCCTCAGAGTGATGCTTTTAAAGGGCTGATCAGTATTTTAGATTTCTAAGTATTCCTACATCTTGGTTTTCAAAACAAGCTGAGCATTAAGATTCTCTGAAGGCAGCAGTCGTGGGTTTTTTAATTAAAATACCTATTAATTTTTGACATGAAACCTAAATTTAAAGCTCTGATTAAGAGTGTTTTGATGATAAAACTATTTAACAAACTATTTAAGGGGATGGGGTAAAAGTGTCATTTCTAATCAAGCTGAATCAGCAGTGCATGTTTCAGCAAGTTTTCTATTAATACTTTTAGACAGTCTGAAAGAAATCATTCTGGGTGATTTGCATGGATGGGAGAAAAACTTTTATAAATATAACTGTTTCTTGGTAATTTCTTTATCAATAAAGTAGTAAGTACTTTTTCTAGCAGCCTTCCAGGGTCACCTGCCATGTTCCCAGTGCAGCTCAGAAAGTGCTGATTCTTCTATGAACACATTTCCCATTGCTGATAGGTTGCATCAGTTTGAACCTTTAGTACCCACTTTTCAAGTCAGCTTTTGCCAAATAACATCTGTTAAGTTTTCTGAGGCTATGTGCCTGATGCTTCAAACACAGTATTCTTTAATATAA
Organism: Coracopsis vasa; assembly: GCA_026283785.1. NCBI lineage: Eukaryota > Metazoa > Chordata > Aves > Psittaciformes > Psittacidae > Coracopsis > Coracopsis vasa. The sequence continues at coordinate 26,939 of JANHGB010053169.1, forward strand.
TCCAATGTTTTCCAGATTAAATACAGACACTGATAGTAAATTAATTTAGTTTATAAGTGTTTCTTTCAAACCCAGTTTAAGCTATTCTTTTTAGTACCCCTTGAAAGAACTTGGACATTTCTAAGTTTTGTTTCCTTGGTAGAAGACACTAGATTATTATGGAGCATCTCTGTTTCTAGTCATTTTGGATTTATTAAAAAGAGAATCTGATTGTGCAATTTCCTTTTAACATGCAGAGATAAAACACCATGAATGTGATGAGAGCCTGGTTTAAGGACACAGCAGTAGAGAGGGGTTACAGAGAGCTTGGGTTTCGCACCATGAGAATGGCAAACACTGTGCAAGGACAGAAAGGAGTTCACAGAGACCAGAGAGAGCACTGTTGTTTGATAGCTCAATAGACAGCTGGGCTATGTCAGGAAATTGGAACAATGTGTTATAAAAAATGGTATCAGTGATGAGAAAAAGGTGACACTTTTATAGAGTGTAATGAGGGCTAAAGCCTATAACGTGCTGTATAGCTTAAAAGCTGGTATTAAATCAGCAGACAAAACATTTGCTGAGATTGTGGAAAGTCTACAAAATTACCTTTCCGGTATCTGCTGAATGTATCTGCTATTATAAAGAGGATCAAAGGAGAAAATGAGACAATTCTTGAATTTGTCAGTTCAGAAAGAGTTTAAATGATGTGTTAAGAGACTGGACAGTTTATTATATGCAAAAATGAAACAGTCCAAAAATGGTTATTGACTGGAATAATTGATCCAAAGCAGCACACAGAAGAGTGGCAGGGTAGTGGAAACCATGGAAGCAGTGTAGGCAGCCTGTGCAACTGCTAAACAGTGTCCAAAGCAGAAAGCTCAAACCAGAGAAACAAACCAGCCTGTCTTGTCTTATCATGCAAATGAGTACTGATCTGAAGTAACTAAAGGAAATTCGGATGTACAGAGAAAATGTGCAGGTCACTTCCAAACCTGTTACCCCTTACAAAAGCAATAGAAAATGCGTTCAGAGCTGTGATGCAGCAGAGGGTGGTGCTATTGTAGTCCGTTGTAGTCTACTGTAAAAGCACTACTATCTTTACAGCAATCTAGGTTAGGATGCAATAACCAAAATGTTCTTGGGTTTTGTTAGAAGTGGAGGGAGTGGAATCTGAACTGTATTTTTGACAGTATTCTCAGATGAAGCAGCAGTAAGACTTGACGCTTTAAATGTGCGGGAATAACGTCCACATCGTCTAAGCATTTTCGCAATGGAGGTAATGTGTAACTGTAAACACTGTATTCTTCTGTGTCATGCTATGAAGGGAGGAGGTCATCTATTACATGATAGATAGGAATGATCACATGGGAATGTGGTTTAGATGAATTGATAGAGCTTAACACTTCTCCAAGCTTTCAGTGGTGTTGGGAGTTCATATGTTTCCCATGCTGGTAAAATCAGCTGGCAATCAGTGGAAATCAGCTGGTCTTTTCCACATAGTTTCCCTACAGTTTTTAGGATTTTAAATATTGGTTGTTTAGGAGAGAGTAGTCATACAGGCTGCTAGGTTGCTTCAGTAGCAAGTAAAGCAAAAGAAAAAGGGAGAACATAAGCCCCTTGCAGAAATCATTATATGACAATGAGGGTGAAGCACTACATTTCCACTAGCTATGATAAAACAGTTGAGGCTCTATACTTCTAAATTGAATTCAATATTAACTCATACTTGCAGTTTAGTAACTTTTAACTGAAACACTGGATGAACTTGTTCTATCAGTTGACAGTAAGCTCCCAGATCTACCCAGAGAAATATGTCTATAAAATTGGAGATTGAGGTTGATAGCAAGAAATACCTCTTCAAAGACAGTTGTAATATCACCAGCTTAATCCTGTCAATGCCATCAGTACTCATTTTTTTAGCACCAAACAATAAACCAGATGTTTTATGACATTCCCAGCACCCAGTGTTATGTGCAAGTTACTGCTATAGAGCACCTGAAGTGTACAGCTGAGAAATTGTCAAGAATTTGAAGGGAATAAGGAAAATCTGTTTTTTTTGAAGGTTCAACTGTGTTATGGCTGGCAGAGTTTTACCTAAGCCTTATGATTTATCTGTAGGAGTCTTAACCTTTGAATGTCCCCCATGTGCACCCCTCTTTGTAGAAGTCAGTTATTTCTGTAGGTTTTTGCCTATGGCAGTAACTGCATTTGATCTGCAGAATGAACTGTTACAGAATGAATAGAAACACATTGATTCACATGGCATTTTGGGACTTTTCATGAGTAATGGTGCTCATATTGTGTGAGAGAGTCCTTACACACCTTTGTCTATAAAGCTACCTTATGATGCCTCCTTAAGTGGAACAGAAGCAGTAATTTCACATCTGATGGAAGATTGGAGTGAAAGATCCATTGCCTTTGCCTCTGAATTCCTTATCTTGGCCACATAGAGCTGCATGGAAATTGAGAAAGGATCTCTGGGCTATTCTTGGCAGTTAAAACTTTTCACCAGCGTTGTATATGTAATGATTTATGCTGGTTGAAGATCATCAACTTCTAGTTTCAGCTTTAATCTCACAAAAAGGAGTTCCAACTGTAACTGCTATGAAGTTTTCAAGCTGGGAAGATGGCTCACTGTAGTGGTATTGATTTCAAAACTATCAACAGCCTCATGAATGCAGATGGTTTGGCAAACTTTCCAGTGGAAAAATCACATCTAAGGGTACTGAAATGGAGTCAGAAGCAGTCTATAGACTCTGCACTGCACAAATTCAAGCTCTTGACAAATGCATTTTAAAAAACTCAATCTGAAATCTAAGATTTGTACCACATAAAGTGGGCAGGCACATAGGTACAGACTGTTGCATGAGCACCATAACTGACATGTCCTTCTTCCTACAAATTTGTGTCTTAAACCTCTTCCTTCTTCTCATCTTGGGAAAAAAATTGTGCTCCTCTCACTTTTACAACTGCATAATTCCCATAGTATTTCCAGTCATGTTCTGCATCCCCTAACTTCCATTGGATTAGTTTCTGTTCTCCCCTGCATCATGGTGAAGGCAAGAAGCAGCTTGTACTTCAGCTCCAAACCAAGTGCTTGTGGGTGGCATCCCTGTACCCCATCTTGATGATGGCTGATGGGTGTGTGGTTTGGTTTTGTTATGTGTTTGATTGTGCTT
>JANHGB010053171.1:0-12733 GCA_026283785.1 Coracopsis vasa
GCCAGGCACAGAGGTGAGACTGACTGGTCTGTAGTTCCCTGGGTCATCCATTTTCACCTTCTTGAAAATGGGGGTTACATTTCCCTTTTTTCAGTCGTCAGGAACCTCACCTGACTGCCTCGATTTTTCAAGTATGATGGACAGTGGCTTAGTGACTTCATTCGCCAGCTCCTTCAGGACCTGTGGATGGATTTCATCAGGTCCCATGGACTTGTGCCCATTCAGGTTCTTAAGATGGTCTCAAACTAGATCCTCTCCTACAGTGGGCCCAAGGTCTTCATTCTCACAGTTGCCGCGTTTGCCTTCCAGGACTTGGGTGGTGTGGTCAGAGCATTTGCCAGTGAAGACTGAGGCAAAGAAGCCATTGAGAACCTCAGCCTTCTCCAAATCCAAGGTAGCCAGTTCTCCTGATAGCTTCCGGAGAGGGCTCATGTTATTCCTAGTCTGTCTTTTATTTGCAATGTACCTATAGAATCCCTTTCTGTTATCTTTCACATCCCTAGCCGAGTTTAATTCTAACTGGGCCTTAGCTTTCCCAATCTGGTCCCTAGCTTCCCAGACAACATCTGATTACATGTGCTACAGCGAGTTCTCAAACCAAGCGAAGAACCTCATGTACTCAAGTGCACCTCATTACAGTGTTTTAGTTAAAATTAGCAAAGCAATGCCCACGTTTCCTAAGGCGAAGGAAGGTTGAGATAGGTACTCAAAGCAGACTTGATAAAACTAAGTTTTAGACTTGTGCTACTTTGGGAAAACAAGTACGTGTTTTCCAACGTACTCAGAAATGGGAAAACAACTCCCCTCTCAACTGAGAATATGTAACAACTGCTAGACATTGTTCAGGCACCTCAGGACAACGGGGAACACAGCAGCACAGAGCTTTTGTAATGTAGAAAACTACCTTTAACATTTCACTGAAATATACTGCAACAGCACATTGGAATCCCTTTAAAAGATTTACAAAGAACTCAATGAGACAGAAGAACATTATCAATCTGCATAAAACATAACAAGTTATGCAATAGTAGCTTTTATAAAAAAGGTAGAAGTAGAAAACTAGAAAAGAAGAAACTAATGAATCTGAACTAATGAATTTTGAATTTACACACACAAAAAAAAAATACAGCTGAAGGTTAAAGAAACAAAATTCACAACTTTCAGATTCAAAAAGATGTCAGATTCAAGAAGATGTCAGAATCATATCCCTGGAGGATGAGCACTCTGACACAGTATCACTATGACTACAAGACTCTCATACTTCCTCCTAGACGTTTTGACACTGGCCTCTGTTACAAAGGAAAATATTAAACTAACAAAACCTTTCAGCTGTAGTGGACTACCTGAGCAAGACAAAATAAGCAGCCAAAATAACTGACATAATAAAGAAAAATAGGATCAATAGCTAGGCAACCAAGGTACGGACTTATATATACCAGGAAACAGCAATGCTGCACAGAAGATAATATGAGTAAGTCTGGTGTACGCCTCTATACACTATTTATACACACTACACCCTTTATGTCAGCAGAATACAAGGAGCCAAGCATCTGTCAAGCAACCAAACTGACAAGGGATAAAAAGCTACGAAAACTAACTGAAAAACAGAGAAAACAAAGGAAAAGGAGATACCAGAACTAAACCTCCAGCCAAGTAAAGTACAGGTTAGAAGGCAGAGTATGAAGCTGACCAACTGAATGCTCAAACAACACATTTGACTTCTTTAACCTACTACATTCTCTCTGTTCCTCCTTCACTTACAGAAAAATAGGAAATTATGACCTCGATCCCAATGACCACAGGACTGATTCAACTATAGATACTGATGATACCATTGTAGTATTAAGTTAATCCATCCGTTCAGGAAAATAATTCTATTATTATTCATAAAAATAAAATCTGGGCATTTTTAAACTATTTCTTTAGGGCAGATACTAGCACACAGCTATGCTTACATTACTGTTGCCCAACAGGCTGGACTTACAAAGACATATCCAGCTTTTTTCTGTATAAAATGACCTAAGAGCTGTTCTGAGCAGCTGCCTATATTATGTTTAGTGATTTTTTCTATTAAAGTAATACTTCAGTTTATATACTGAAAAAAAACCCAGTCAATATGTTTCACAGACTATTCACATTCCACAGCAGTGGACATTTTCTTAAACGTATCTGCAAATGTACTAATGCAGCAACATTTCAGTTCTGCATATCCTTGTGGATAACACACAACCGAAATTTGTCAATAAATTCAATAGTGTTCCAAGCAAATATCTGTGTTGCCAAGGAAAAAAAAAACATCATGTTTTTCATTAAAAAGATGACAGCATAACTTAATTTGAATTCTTCATAATTGTCTAAAAAGCAAAGACTAACATAGTTCAAAGGTGTTCCACACAACATCCAAATTCACAAACAGGGAGTGAAACAGGCAACGGTGAGCTAAAGTTGATATAATGAAAGGCAGGGTTAAGTTTCTTCATAGATTGTTTCAGAATACCTGCATGGGCTTTACATAACACCCTCATCACCACAGTGGCAACCTAAACCAGTTAGAATTCTTTTTTCCCAAAACTTAAAAGACCTGAAATATAAGCAATTTATGTGCGACAGTAACGTATCTTCTACAGTAAGTTAATAAATAGCAGAGGTGACGTTTAATCAGTAGCTGTTGCTAAGGGAGTATACAAGTCGTTTCTCTCCAGAAAATCATCTAAAAATTAAAAATTAATAAGCAAAAAGAGATTCAAAAGCTGCCATTCGGACACATAACAACTTCCAAGAGACTACAACTGAAGAATACAATGCGAAGGGCTAAGTATCAAATTAGTAGCGACATCAACCACCATTAAGTTCTCCTTTGAGGATGGATTTAGAAACTTCACACTACAAGTGCAACTAATTAACTATGCCCTACGAAGGTTTTATGTACAACACTGTTCTAATGTATTTAAGCATTCCAGTTTTCTGAAGAAGCTCATAAACTACAGCTCAGACACCCAGAGAGCTGCAGCTACATCATTTTAATCCTCCAAAACTCACAGTTAAGCTTCAGCTACAGAAACAAACCCAAAGAAACCTACACACAAACATGCATGCAAACACTTCCCTTCCCCTTATAAAGCCCAACTTCATGTCTCCTTTAACAGGCTCCTTATCTTTAATACTGCAGAACTAACGTATTACTTAAAAAATTCCCTTGTTTCTTGTCTTCTGTCATCCACACAGCACAGCTAATAGCAACTGTATTCTAATAAAAACTCATTCACAGTTGTTTGAAACCATTATATGACTTTAGAAAGTAAAATGTATAACCTCTTACCTGAGCATGAAAATTTGACATAGTCGTTGTCTCTATATCTTTCTTTCCCAAAATCTCCATTTTCACTGGTGAATTGGGAAAATTAAACGAAAAGTAGTCTAAAAAGTCAGGTAAATAAGTAGCTGCCCCATGAACAATACCCATTACATAGTAAGCTGCACAGTTTTCATTTTCACTAAAAACCAGACCCACAAACTCTTCTGCAAATCTCTCCATCTCCACAGGAGACAAGTGGGAGAGTTCATTACTGTAGGCATGGATAACAGATGCACCTCCGTTAGGCTGGTGCTCAATATGAATCAGCTGTTTGAACTCCAATGTGTCCAACCTTTTGAGTTTATTTTGAACCCGTGGCTCCTTTAACGAGACAAATGGAAACTCACTGTTCTCTGGTATCTTGGACTCACAGTCCTTCTTGGGATCCATATTTTTCCCATTGAAATCCTTAAGATGATCATCTATGATGCCTTTGGCTTCCTGATCCTCAATATCAGAAACCAATCCTGAGCAGATGGTCTGAATAGATTTGCTGTACATTTTTGGGCGCTTCCTCTTCTCATTCTCTTTATGTTTCTTTTTCTTTTTCTTCTTAACTTTTTTAATCTGTAGCTCTTCTGCATTGGTTTTTGGTTTCTCCTTCCCACCTGTTGAGAGGAAGAAAAGTTCTCTTAACTACCTTAGTATACAAAATATGTATTTAAAGATGGGGATTTGAAGTCATCAAAACCCTCACAGTGGCACACAAAGACCTGAGTACTGAGACTCACGTGTATCTTACTGAAAATGAGTAGTGAGAGACACCTGCCATGTTCACAAAGTTTCCCAGGGCTGCTTTCATGACAAATCACAACCCTTACTCATACCTTTTAACTCCTCATCAGCAATTACTACACCAGAAAGTTCAAACATTGTGTGACAGCTATCAAAAGGGGTTTAGGAACAGTCAATGAGTATCAGCCATCATCAGCCAGCTGTTCACAAGATGCCACTGCCAGAACCTACCTTGTCAGATGGCTTTATATGGTGGTTCTTCCAGAACTAAACAAACTAATGAAATACACCTGGAAATATCTGAAACCTGACCCCATGCTTCTCAAAAAAAACAACACAAACAACAAACGAGACACAAAAAAACCCATCACAACCAACCACCAAAACCTCACCAAACAGACTAGCGTCAAGTTTATATAATATACAAGCTGAACTGAAAACAAACTGTAATGGCCTAAAGCCAAAAACTATTCATTTGGGGATAATATGTTCAAGTGATTCCCAAGGTAAAGCATTCTCTCTTGCTGTAAAGTGCTTTCCTTCAAGTGCTTTTGGGGTGTATTTGCAAGTATAATAAAGGCGGTAGGCAAAGAACCTTCTGTCACTACACTGCCCTAACATCTAACCAGTTGAAATCATTTCCCAATTTGATAAATCAAATAACTGGGTATGTTACAGCACAAAATTATATTCACAACAAGCGACTCAAGATGAGCAGGTTCAGCCACAGGAGTTAAATTAGCCAATCTCTACTACTATCGTGTAATGGACTATTTTCAGCTTCCAATCCTCAGCTCAAGTAATTCACACAAGTACTTAAAAAAGTCACAACTGTGGTGCATGGAATAACACATTCTTGCTGATAATTAAGAGGTTTGGATACAGAAGCTACAGACACTAAAAAGGAGAACAAGCAATTACGACACTTGCCTCTGAGCCTCTTGAGGTTTCTGACAGCAGCTACATATCTCTGAGATTTCTGAAGTGGGGCAGGCGAGCTAGGTATCTCTCCAGCTTCTATTTTCTCCTCTTGTAAGGGCAAAGAAGTGCCCTGAGGCCACTTATTTCTTACTTAGCCCAAACAAGGAAGTGGGCTCTAAGATTTCTTAAGCTAATCCAAACAGTTAAGAGCTACAAAGGCTCCCTTCACTCTAAATCAGATTGAACATAGCATACTCTGTAAGCACAATTTCACTTTTAACTAAGTCTGACTGCCAAAAGGCACAGCATCCTCATGAAAATGTGTCCTTTCACTAGGCTAAATCTAATGTAAAACCAGTGTGGAACTCTGCAACAGGACTGCTTTATCTGGTAGATCGAATATTCGTCTCTTCTTTGTTAACATCTACCTTCTGCCACAAGTGTTTGTAAACCTAGTGGGCATGGAAAGTGCAGAAAGAGCAGCATACGTGTACAAGCAAATTACCTCAACCTTAGAGGAGTCCTGAAAATAGTCCATAGGATCCTGGAGTGAAATATCATCACCTGATAAAAATCACCTGCTGCTCACATTCTGGGTATTGCACAAGTTCCATGCAGTTTATAACAGTGAGACGTTCCATATTAAAGGCTTAGAAATCTCAATCCAAACTTCAAAATACAAACTACAGAACAGACAATCTTTTCCCTCCTCCTGATCGGAGGAATACACAACTTGAAAGCATCTAAGAGTCTACAGGTATTTCAGACTCTTAAAAATGCTTTAACTTAACATTTTAAAATTGTTTCACTCTAAATATGAAAATTCTTTGCTATACTGATGGATATCACTGTCAACATTTCCAGGTTATTAGTCTGAATATAGAAAACATGGAATTAAAGCACTGAATGCTGCAACAAGGTGAGGCAGGGGAAAGCAGGGGCTACTTGTCAACCCAGTTGGACTCAAATGGAGCTCAGATTTTTGTATAGACCAATCACTCAGATGGGGGACTTCATGCATGGCAGGGAAAGGATGCAAATTTATATTCATTGAGTTACAGTCAGCAGTAATGTAAGTTGTACTTGCAACAAGTACAACTTCTAAGTTTAGAGCAAAAAGCTATTTGCTAGAGTAAGAGCCAAACTGCTCTCTCACACTTTAACATGTCTATCACAAGATTCTCTGGTTTCCCCTTTCAATCTGTCCTATTCCCTGCCTTTGATTATATCTTCCAACAAGTTTTGCTGACTAACAATCAACTCCATTCAGCTGGTTTGTAGTTTAGTAGTTTTGTAACCTTCAAAGTGTTTGGGGTTTTGTGTTTTGGGGTTTGGTTTGTTTTTTGTATAGCTGCATCCGTGAAATACATTAAATGATGGATTAAAAAACCAGCCACCACATATTACAGGGGGAGCTGAATGAAGCTGATTGTTAGTAAAAGTTATCAATGTCAAATAGGCAGAATATAAATCAGTGTCAAAAGACGCAAAGTTCACATAAACATATCCAGGAAAGTTTGCACTCAAAACCTGTTGTAAAAACATGTTTTAGTTAACTTGGTAAACACCTACGTAAGTACTCAAAACCTTCTGAGGAGGAATTACATCAAGACATCTTTGAAGTGAAGAACATTTATCACTCTCTCTGTGTGTTTTCACACCATCTCCATGAAACCTTCAGAACGGAAAACAACCCTCTTAACTACAGCATAAAGATAATTCTTTTTATGGTATCCAACACAGTCCTCCTTCCAGCTTGAAATTTTCTGTTCAGCTTTATGTACAAATATTTTAATAATATAGACTGCTTTGACTTCTGATCACAGGCTACAAGGGTTATGCCATCTACACATACATCAAGTCCTAGAGTTCATCAGTCCACACTTTCCCAAATCATAAGAAGTTGCAAAAATGGTGCACGCAACTTGGAGCCAAGTAAATATTTGCTAGCAGCCTCTCATCTCTGAACACAACTCTTTTCTCCTCCACAGACCTTTTAGGACCTCTGCACTGGAATTGAGGCCATTTTTAATTCTGGAACACCTGGAAACCAAATGAGCAACAATCACCAAAGAAACAAAAGGCTGTGTAACAAAAAAACACCAGAAGATCTAAGATGAGAAGCAGCAGAGCACCCTGAACTGCTACTTGCAACTGGGAAGAGCGTTAGAAAAATCCAAATGGGAAGTGTCTGAGCACAAATGGAAAGATAACGTGTCTTCAGAAACTGATTAGTTGTTTTGAGCCTTTCTCAAATTCACACACGTTTATGCTACTGCATACACAAGACAAATTCCATCAAGAACTCTACTTCATTTTCACACTGGCAGCAAACGATGTACTTAGGAAAAAGTATTTTTAGATGCTTTGGACACTGTACTTCGTAGAGAGAATGGTATTTATGTTATTATATTAAATACTGAAAGACTGGAAAAATTATAAATTCATAATTATTTGTTCAGCCTTCAAATGTGGATATATGATACAGCTCAGCAAACTTAAGAGCTCACGGCCACAGATGGGTGGAGTCCAATTTCCCACTCCCATCTGCCACCATTCCTGACACACAGGCCTGCCCCATTTCTGCTACCGACTGATGCTCCTCTGACTGCACAGAAAATTGATTTAATGGCTCAGCAGAAAACCATTCCCTTTGCTGCTAGATTAGTGAGCAGAACTGGTTTACAGATTTGTCAGAGAGGAAACAGAACATGGAGATCACAGACAGCAGGCAGTGAGGAACAGCAGAACCTACCCCTCATAAGATGCAACAAACCCCTTGACCTGCTGAGCTACACTCCCCACACCACCTTCACCATCCACCCCGAGCATGAACAAGGCTGAAATTTTAAGGGTTAAAAAAAAAATCCTCTGGCCACACACAACACTGCCTTAATACATACATGAGACAGGACCAGTTTCCTAGGAATCCTTAATAGTGTGCAAGGCCAGGTTGGACAGGGCTTTGAGCAACCTGGTCTAGTGGAAGGTATCCCTGCCCATGGCAAAGGCATGGGACTAGGTGATCTTTAAGGTCCCTTCCAACCCAAACCATTATGTGATTCTATGATTCTATGAAAGTTTCCTAACCCAAAAGTCTGAACTTTTAAATCTAACATTCAACTTCCACAATTTACCTTTGTAAAGGTAGCACTCTAGTGTATTTAACTGTAATATGGATCAGACTATCATTTCTTCCCTATCCTTTATTACAGTGAGTGGGTGATGCTGTGCAGTGCTACTTCCCAATCCTATTTTGACATCAACATATGCCCAACTTAAGAATATTTGTGTTCAATTATTTCAGCAAAAAGCCAAAGTTTGCCTGAGGGATACAAACACGAAATGGAAAAATAATTCTTAGAATTAGTATTTCTCAGCAAAGCTTGAATAGAATTTCACAGAATGAGGAGGAGGCATGTTTCTAGCCCAGGGCTTTTCTGCTCTGCTGAATTTCAAAGATACACTCTGAAGTAGGTGTTTAAAGCTGCTCAGAAGTTACAAAGATTTCAACGGCAAAAGGAATTACTTGCTGAAATACTGAGATTGCTATCAGCAATGCCCAATGAAGTACTTTCATCTTATTCTTCTTTTCCATAAGCTGCAAAAAGGAGCAGAAATACAATCATTCAGTCATTTCTCTGCTGCATACATCAAAATACTTTAAAGCAATATGTACTGCTTCTTCCAAAATCAGTAATGCTGCTTTGACACTTGGCTATCGGACAGGGAAGAGCAGCTGCCTTCCATGCCTCCCTAGGGCAGTTAATCAAGTTGCCTCACAGATGAACAGAATTTGGTGAAAATATAAGCAATCAATCCAAAAGGCTAAATAAAGATCCTAACACTGCAAGACTCAGATATCCAAACTAGCTCTGTTTTAAGACAGATTTGGCAGCAGCAACGAAGTGCTCAATGGAAGCTAACTTATTTCACCCTTCAGGTAGTTACTATTGAGACATGCCCTCCCAAAACCTTCATGAGAGGTGTTTCAGAAAGTCCTCACCAGCAATCACAATAAAGGTGTGCATGTACATATACACATGCAACTGCTGGAATCTAATTTCAGCCAAGACAGTAGCCATTCTGAAGTACATGGCATCTTGCAACTTGGAACATGCAGAGACTGATTTAGACAAGCACAGCTACCAAAACACAGAGAAACAAAACAAAAAGCTTTTCCACTGCATGATTCAGAAACATAAAAAGAAATTAAAAGAATGGAAATCTGTGTTCATTCTGTTCATGCATGCCCACACTCAGCAATAACAGAACTACCCCAGAACAACTTCTAACCATCTTCTAGGCCTTACCTATCACAAATATTCCTGCTACTGCATACAGCTACATAATAACCAGATCTCTTAAGGAAACTCAGTAATGTATTTCTTTGGTGCTACAATATCCCTGTCACTCACAGCACAGGACCTATTACTAAGGACTGCGATTCAAAACTGTTCAAATCTTATGCAAGTAAGCCAATGCTGTTATTATTAGATGATACATATCTGTCATTTAAATTGATACTAGGCAGCCTGAACTCTGGTAACTGCAGATTCCTTCCAAGTGTGAGTTTTTACAAGAAGAAAACTCAGAAAGCAGCTGAAAGTTTATTTTATGTTGTGCTTTGTCCATGAGATCATCTGATCTGAAATTTCATGTCAGCAGAGGCCACAAAGCTCTTCCTTCAGTTGTTTCAACTAGAGCTGTGTTTCTCAACTTTGAGCTCACAGCCCTCAAAATTATTAGGAAGGATACTTTAGAAGTTAAAAACAAAATATTAGTAACACTAAATTGTTCTTTTCCCACAGTTTTCCAGCTGACAGCTGGTAGCAGCAAGCAACAAACATCTCTAACTGCAGACAGTAAAGTCAGTTTTCACTTCCTCACTTTAGGAGGATTTGGTCCCTAAAATGTAACAGAGCTGAGAAGCACTTGGTGAGCGTAAGCACACAGGAAAGAGCCTCAATGCAGAGGAGTCTGAACTGATGTTTCTAGATTGTCCAACTGAACAGGACAACAGGAACATTCTGTGACACATGAGAAGACACAGCAGTATCAAACAGCTGCAGGGATACCACTTATTCTGCAGTGAGAGACCAGCCTGTCAGCAGCCTCAAAACATCACTAAGTCTTTGGCTTGGTCCTGTACAAACTATCTCCTGCTGCAGCACCATGAGATGTTCTGCTCAGTACTCTCCAATAAGGAGATAGGTAAGAGGTACCTTCCAAATAGTGCTCTTCACTTTCTTCTCGTAGTCCATATGGCCAGACACATGACTAGCACTTTCTAGCATCCTCACTGCAGTTCAAACTAAAGCTACTGACATATTAGAAATTTATGATGACTCAGCTCTGCTACAGCTCTTCAGGCTAAGTCTTTAAATAGCCAACACAGAAATCCCAGGTCAAACCACAGAAGCATCCCCCCCTGGATCTTCCAACAAGTTTTAAAGTTCATCACTACAAACAACTGAAAACCAGCTTAGAACAGGAGCAGCCAAGACACCACTCACCAACCAGTAAATAAATAAAATATGCAGTCAGAGAGAGTACAAGTGCTCTTGGAGCACTGCCACTTACAGTAGCAAAAAAAGAAAAACCTTGAGGAGCCTTTCAGATCCTAAGGAACCCTCAGGTTTGTACCAGCCAGATAGTTAAGAAACAGAATTTCCTACTTTGAGTTTAACAAAATATGTGTTCTAAATTTATTTTACATTCTTTTTGATAAATAAGATTTTATATAACAATTTGATGAGTTAATGAAAACCCTATTGCAAAACAGTCCAAAAGGATGAAAACAACTTCCTGATAGAGTTAAAACACACACACGGAATTCTGAACAGACAGGAAATGCAGAGTCACTCTGCAAACAAGGAGAATGAGCAAGATCAGCTGCTGACAGATTGCAAAGCTAATAGCCCATGTGCTGAAAACAAACATACGTTCAAGGTGTCTCTGTACACAGCCCAGGAAACAAACCAAACACCAGGAGCAGGACTGAGAACTGACAACTATCTTGTTCTATTTATAGGCTTAAAATCTTGACTATTAAACATCAGAAGAGTCAAGCCTAAAATGAATCAAATAATCCTATTTTATGTTGTCTCAGCCCTCCTGGAAGTTGAACAGTCACAACCACCTTGAGAACCGCTATTCAGAAAGTGTCACTTAGAGGCATACAAACACAGGATGTGATAAAAGTTGCTCCAAGGACACAGGTTGACTTCTACCATGTTTAGGTCATTACTATAACTTTCTCACCCATCAGAGCCACAGAGTAGGATTGCAACGTGCCTCCTCCTATATCCTTTCCAACATCTGCACTTATCTTTAAGGTTTCAGTGGGATGTTGTAAGATAAGCAGGGATTTATAAAGTGATGAATAAAAATATTAAGCTCTAAAATATTTTCAGTTCGTTCTTCTGCAACAGTCTGAAAATACAAAGTCTGCAAACAGTCTCTGGAGCCTGGTCACCTGAGTTACTACATGAAATATATATGCATACAATTATAGATTAACTGTTTTATGTATAAAAGTATCTCAAAAAGCAGCAACCTACTATTCCTTCCATAGTTCTAAATCTCTACTCTCCAAACAAGTTAACATCCAAAGTAAAAAAGATAACAGAAATCCCACCTAAATTGACAGCAAGGATGGGAACTCGGTGGAAGGGGAAGGTGTAACAGAGACTAAAATCATAGGTTTGCATATGAGGACAAGAATCTGAAAGAGAAATCAATGCAGGACACAATTTTTGTATAGTTCCATGTGTCTAGATCTTAAAATACACTTTAGGGTGAAGAAGTGCAAATTTAACCATCTTAATTCTATGAAGCCTTCCACTTCAAGCAAACACACTCCTCTACCAGCATTTTTCACCCTAGTA
This sequence comes from Coracopsis vasa, assembly GCA_026283785.1. Taxonomy (NCBI): domain Eukaryota; kingdom Metazoa; phylum Chordata; class Aves; order Psittaciformes; family Psittacidae; genus Coracopsis; species Coracopsis vasa. Next base: position 11,902 of record JANHGB010053171.1, read on the forward strand.
TGGAAGAACTTTAAAATTAGTAACCTACACAGAAGCAGCTCCCTCTTCTGAACTGACCATCATCTGTGGCATTAAAATTAGCCCTGAAACCCACTTCACATATACAATACAATCATAGGGCGAAAGAAAAATATTCTGTGCACTCAGCCTAGCAACTTAACCAGAGTCATTTACTAGCAATAAGCTGGAGGCAGAACACTGTTTTCAAAGGAAGGGCTCCCATAAATGTGACAGCAATGCAATTATCTCTGAAGTCCTATCTTTGAATTCCTTGTGTTTGAAACAAAGTAATTAAAATACTACAATTATTTACACAGTCTTCACCATAAGAAGAAGTTCCAAATACTACATGAGCATATGCTACACACAGCCTTCACACACAGTCTTCAGATCAGTATTTCAGATCTCTTCCAACCAAAAAAAGAAAGAAAAATCATACAGAAACCTTTTAAACTGCACAGATTTTGCAGGCAGTGGTAGAAAAAGAGATGGTTTTCGCTTTTCACTGATGTGCCAGAAGCTTTTGATTCAAGCCCCAGACCCCACCTCCAGCAAGACACACTTCAAACCTAACTCAGCAGAGCTCTCCCTCCAGCTGCCCCAGCCCAAAGCAGCATGTGCTGACAGCATGTGGCCCTACCTGGACAACAGCAGGCACTGCTCAAGTCCAGCCAACTGAACGTACTAACTAACTGAACAGGAATAGTAACAGATGCAGCAGCAGCTTTAGAGGTAGAAACGAATCAGCCATATAAAGGATGGGAAGGAACCAGGAGCAAGCAGCAGCAAAGACATCTCCATAGAACTTGGAAAAGTGAACACCCGGCTACTC